>MU225679.1:1733632-1744364 GCA_018584345.1 Thuja plicata | reverse complement strand
TTCCAAAATGGTTGTTAAAATTGTGTGTATATATATATATATATATATATATATATATATATATATATATTTGTAACCTGGAATACTTTTTCTTATTTTTATAACATCTAGATAAAAGAATAAGCACCTCTGTTCTGTCACAGAAGGCAGGTTTAGTCTAAAAATTACCATGGTAGCTCTGCTGAAACGATTTAAGAAGGAAGAAAGCTCTTTCATTTTCCTCCCGAGTATATGAATAAGATTTGACGTATAAGATTGGTGTAACCATAGTATTAGAGGAGATACAAATTTATTTATTTAATTTAGAACAATAACAAAATATTTCTAATTGCATATAGAAATAAGTTGATATGAAACACCTATCCCTACTTTTATCCAAAACTATTTTTATGTCTTCTATATATGTGCAGGTTATGGATAATTAGTTACATAGAGGGAATCTATTCATAGATGAAGTGAGGTTCAGCTAAATAATTTTTCCTTCATTATAAGGATTGTAGAATAACTAGTATTTGAATTTAAACAGGCTTTGACAAAGGTAATGCTCTCTAAATTTGAAAACTATAGGATGTAAATGTTTCTAACCAAAATTATACATTTCATATGATTAAAATATATCATGCTGATGAATATCAATTAGCATTAGAAGATTTCGGCTAGTGGTTTTGTGTGCAGGAAAAGCAATGGACTCAAAATACATGAGATTGTAATAAAGAACCAACTTCAAGGATTATATTATTTTTTCAGCCTCATGGTGGTCATCATCAAGTATATCAGTTATAACCTCCTTGGTCATACTTATATGAACAAGGATAAATGGAGAGGCCCTATTACAGAGTTGTGTAAATAAGATAGGTTATTATATTTATCTGTATATGAGGGAATGCCCCCATAATTTAAATCAATGTAATCTGTATTATGGACCTTTGTCCCGGGCAAGACTATAGGTTTTCTTCTCCATTCTTTCCTACCAGTGCCTGCAGTGAATGGAGAATTTTGTAAAATTTAATTGATTAATAAAGTTACTTGGCCTCGACCTTTTAAAAAGAACAAGAAAAAAAAACAAAAAAAAAACAAAAAAAAAACATATATCAATATTTCTATTTTTTGAGCTTTCTATAATTCTATTGATAGTTGAAAGGATGTGGTGCGAAATATTAATTTAAAAAAAAGGATACATAATCTGATTTAGAAACAACAACAATATATCTATGCTAATTCAATATAAGATTTCCACAATCTATGATTTAAATTTTGATATTGTTTCAGAATTAGCTTGTGTTTGAGTTTTTCATAAATGTTTCCAATCACACTCTGTGATCTATCACTAGGATGTAAATGAGTGCTAAAAGAGGTAGATAATGGATCACAACATATGTTTCAAATCATTGATGGAAAACTCAAACACAATCTAATCTAGAAATAAAATTAAAATTAAAATATATCTATATTGCTGAGTAGTTTGGACATGCTCTAAATTAGAAGCCTTCTTATATGATATAAGAACCTAAAGAGTTGGTACTGTAAACAATTCCATTGTCTCATATAAGAACTTAAAGAGCTGGTATGTTTACAGTTTAACAATCCATACATTAAATGTAAAGACCCATAGTTTTAGATTAAGAACATTGATATTGATAATATGAAGTAATTTATTATTTTCTCTTTTACATATATTTAATTTACAGGTGGCTCTAAACATGCTTCTAAGTTTTGTATAGAGATATTTTCTTGTACGGTCATATGCAATATTCAATATTCTTTTATCCACTGCCTTTTTAAGGAAAGTGTTAATAGTATTTATACCTTATTTGATTATTTCCTTGTGGATTAGTGGACAACCATTTTTAAATGATTTTAACTAGAAGTGTAGTGTAGAAGACTTCATTCGAACGGATCATTGTTTTAGGCCTTAACTTATCTTAACAACTTGTTGGTCTATTTATAGTCACCCCACTATTAGTAAGACATTTTACTCAAACAAAATGGAAAAGAAAGACTAAATTGTGAAAGTTTAGATATTTTAAAATTATAGGTCTTGATATCTAATTTGTTGATAATTTTTCAATGATGCTTAAATATAAAAAGTTCACAAGTGTTAAAAGAACTTTATCACCAATATTAATATACTAGTATTGTGGGTAACTTCTAGAGTGATGAGTCAAATCTTTACGACACGAACACAAATTAGAGCACACTTTTCAACACACTAATTGGTTTAGAAAGTAATGAAAGAGTTAAGGGTTCTAAATTCTATCTTTTAGACAAGGTTATTGTTTAAAGTGCTATTTGTAAAAAATAATTGCAGTTATGATTACCAGGTGTATTATCCATTAAGATTTATAATTTTAATAGAAAGATAACTTACTGGTGCAGAGCACCCTAGGGTTTTCGCTCCGAAGCCCTATCTGTTTAGCAATGGTGGTCCGGGAGTAGATCACAGTTAGCAGTCAGTCTTTTTCCTAAACATTAAGAGTTCTTAACTCCTAGCACAAGAGCGGGCTAGTCGCACAGTCGGCAGATGATCAGTGGTTAGCGTGAAATAGGCTGCGATGATACAACAAAAGCTTATCGCCAAGTCGTAGGATGATCGACAGTTAACAAGAAATAGTCTACGATTATGCGACAATGGCTATCGCTCAGTCGGCAGATGATCGACGGTTAGTATGAGACAGTTGTGATTACGCGACAAAGGCTTAGCGCAAAGTCGGCAGATGCTCAGCGGTTAACATGAAACAGCTTGTGATGAAGCGACAAAGGTAATCGCGAAGTCGGAAGATGCTTAGTGGTTAACTTGAAACAGCTTGCGATGAAGCAACAAAGGTAATCGCGAAGTCGGCAGATGCTCAACGGTTAACTTGAAATAGTTTGCGATAATGCGACAAGGCTTATCGCAAAGTCGGCAGAGATCGGCGGTTAAGTTAATAGATGTGGCAACAATGCGACGATAGTGTATCGCCAAGTCGCGAGGTAATCGACGGTTAAGTGAATTAGTGCTGCGACAAGGAGATGACCATGTGTCGCGTGATCGCAGGATAACAGGCGGTTAAGTTACTCACTCTTGCGATAACGCGACAACAACGTTTTACAAGATCGGCATGCATGGCTATTAGGACTCGCAACATTGCGACTAACAGTCAGAGGAAGAAAATATGTTGACTTGTCAACATCGCAGAGGGAATTGGAAAAGTCAGTGACACGGAGGAAAATGAAGTCCACGTCGGCAACCATGCTGAGAATGATGACAGTTACAGGAGGAAGATGAAGAGCCGAGGCAGTTAGAATCCTCAGGCGGNAGGTAACCTAGAAACGGTTACAAATCAAGAAGAGGCCGAATATATAAGCAAGGAAGGAAACTCGTACCAGGGGGGAGAGGTTGGAGAAGATAGAGACTGAGTAGATTAGTGAAGAAGATTTTCAGTTTGCTTTGTAATTTTCAGACTTTCAATAAAGAATAGTTCCTGTGTGTTCTTTTTGTTGTGTACAAACTGCTGTAGAGTAGGATTTTGAATTCAGTCAAGTCTCATGGATGCTTTTTGACTCTTATAATCCTTCCTATGGAGTGTGACCGTCAAGAAGCATCCCTCATGTATTTTATTTCTGTTTCTGTGTTTGGGATTGAGAAGAGGCTAGTCAGCATTGTAGACAAGTCCTAGGTGAGCTAAATGGTCCGGCTAGAGAACTTGTAGGAGAGAGGGATAGAAGGAGAAGGTGCATGAATGACTTTATTCAGTCATGGAGAGCAAGATAAGATGAAGAGTGAAGCTTTTCGGTGGGTAGGAAACCTAGGAGAGAGGGAGTACATAAATCTTTCTGGTTAGGGTCTGTGAGTAACCCTAAGAGACTCAAGTGTGAGTCTAAAGGATCCTTAAGTGAATAGGGTCCAAGGTGAGATTCCGAAGAAAGAGTAGGAGTCTAGGAGCAAGGTGACCTCCCCATCACTTACTTAGTTGAATGAATCTAGAACCTTAAGTATCAAAAGATTTAGATGAAGAACATGAAATTTGCTTTAAAATTATAATAGTGTACCATTTAAATTCTCAAAAGTAGATATGGATGATTATGAACGTAATTTAAACCATTTACTTTAGTTTGAAAAATGATTCTCTACTATTGTAATGTGAAGCTTTCTTTTTATACAATTGGTACAATTTCCTTTTTAATCAAAGATTGTTGAGTTAGAGTATAGAGGTCTCTAGACCTTTTATTTTGCTAAGTGGTGGTTTAAGTTTAGAGGGATTCCATCTAGTTTGGATAGAATACTTTTAGGCAAAAATAAAACTTTTGAGAATCTCCTCCATGCGAACAAAAACTTATGTTTGCTTCACTTTTGAGGGGATTAAATGAAGTAATTTAGAAATGACATTTTTATAAAATTGTATATTATATTTTATTTAATATTATATATACTTTTTAGTTTTATAATACGTATAGGTCTATTAGGAAAAAATGTTGATCTTTGTTAAAAAAACTAGGAAAACAAACATTATTTATTGAAAAATTCACTACACTTTACATAGATGTCCTTGTCCTTTTTTAAATTAAAAAGAAAAAGTAATTTAATATATTCATAAAAGAAATGTGTTACAAATTAACATAGGCTTTGAAATTTTCTAATGTAAAAAATTAAAATTTTAATTATGTAACTAAAAAAAATCTCTATAATACTAAAAGAGTTAATATTCCAGTTTTAAGAAATTGTCGAAGGATTTTATTTGAAGTAAAAGTAATGCAATATACAATAATGCAAGAATATTGGTTGAAAATAAAAAAGTTAGATGATAAAAATAATTATAAACAAATTAAAAAATTATATCTTAAAGGTACATGGAAAATGCCCCCAGCTAATTATTTTGCATCATCCAACCATTAATCAATTGTTTGTTATACAAGATAGAAAAATGCAATTTTGACCACCTCATTTCAATCAAAATGTCGATATAAAATTATCAATAAAATAAGAAATAAAATTTGGCAAATATTTTATTTATTTATTATAAATTATAAATTTTAAAATAATTAAGAAAATTCACTTTTTACTTTATTAATAAGATTTATTTTATTAACTTTTTATGCACACTACATGTCTAATATAAACATTTTAGTTTTGAGTCAAAGTTATTGCGCTTTCACTACAATCAAGGACCTGTGAGTTCATTTGCATTTGTAGGGGTTAAAACAAAGGGAAGAAGAAGTTGTATGAGATCTCTTAAACTGCAGGAACGTCTCTTGTTTTAATTAGGAGAATTAAAATAATGAATTAATTAATTTAAATACATTAATTATTTAATTAAGGAGAATTAAATAATATATGTAATTGGAGAATTAAATAATAATATATTTAATTGTGAGATTGGATGAAGTAATTATTTAATTGGAGAATTAAATAAGATATTGTGAGATTAAATTATTTAATTGGAGAAGTAAATAACTTATTATTAATTAGAGAATTAAATAATTTATTTATGGTAGTTATTTTAAGTAGAGAATTAAAATAATATAAATTGAATAAATTAAGGGCTTGGCCCAATTATGACATCAATATAAATGAAAGGTTTTATTGTAATTTCAAAGTGGGCCTTGGAGGCCGACCTTGCATTGTAATTGTTCTACCTCATATATATGAGGAATTGATTATTGTAAATATAATACATAACAAAGGCGATCTGATTGAAGATATGCGAACTATCCCATTCACGAGTCAGCGAATTCTTCAAGCGAGCAATTTGATCTAATCCAAAACAACGAACACAAGTCTAATCCAAGGCAACGACTTTATGATCTGAGTATCATATTAGACAACAAATTCATGGTGGCAACTTCATTATGTGTAGCAGCGAATATATATAGGACTGAGATACTGAGATCTGGTCTAATTCATCCACATCTGGGCGTGCATACAATATATATTCAGACTGTAATATATACACATCTGGGCGTGCATACACAACAAATATTAAAGACAACATTCATACACTGTGACAACGAGTTATAATACATCTAACATTTCAGATCTGATTCATATCTAGGATTGAACAGTGATCATCATTCTGATCTAGGGCAACAATCTAAAAATAGATCTGAGGTCTACTTCATTGGCAATACTTCCTTGAATGGCGATATATTTTGACTTGCTTCATTGATCTACGATCCTCAACAAATCATCAAACTGCGAGTTGTGTAATTTGATCTTGAAGGGCAATAGCAGATAATCTATTTGATGCTGGTTTTTTACCTCCTATCAGAAGGTTTTCCCAAGGTAATTGTGTTGAGTCTCTTGTGTTTTTCATTTGATTTGTTTTAATTTACCGTTCTGATTTTTGCTTTAACATCTGATCATATAAAATTAACACCATTATCATACCAAGAGCCAACGCAATTTTGCACAACACCCAAGAAGAAGGTTTCCATCCTAGAAAGGACAACAGGGGATATATAATACCAATAAAGATGCTGCTACCCCTGAGAAGCACCACTCAAAATCTAGAAGATACCAACCCTAAAGCTCTCTACGTCCAAGCCTAAGACAACAAAGCCATGACAAAAGCTGCCCAACAAGTCAGATTCCCCAGATTCAACACCAAGCAACTCCAACCACTTAAACGAAAAGGGCCTCACAGAGGTCTTCAGGGCAGGTAAAACCCAGACTAGAGAAATGAAGACAAGAAGATTGAGATCTTGAAAGCTCCTTCCCAAAAGGAAATCAATGCCCTCGAACTCCATCAACTCTAGAAACAGGAAACCAACCCCATAAAACCCCACAAGAGCACCAACCTCAGAACTAAAACCATAATCGACACTCCTCCGAACCACAGAAAAAACTTCTTCAAAAGCCAGGAGGACAAAAGTTAAGAAAACCACAACACCATAAAACTCTGCATCAACCCTAGGATAGCAGAGCCACAACTGTAACCACTCACCATAACAAAAACCTCAAAAAAACACAAAACATTTCCAGACACCACCACTAAAAGGGCCTCAATCCTCACCACAGATCTCGACTCCACAAACATGATGAAGCAATGCAGCTTTGCTCGTAAGAAAAAACAAACCACATCAAAACCATCAGGCTAAATGCAGCTCCAAAATCTCCAAGGCTGAAAACATAGGGCATACCAAAAGCTAAGGACTCTGACCTCGAGCGACCCCCACCTCGCACAACGCCACCCGATCAGGCAAAGAAAAAGGCACCACACACCATAATCTCACCCTAGTCAACACCAACAACCTTAGGAACCACATCGACACAGACACACTTGCCAACAACCCACATGGCGAAGACAAAGCCAAGAATAAAACTGGGCCAAATACCATGTTTATGGCCTCAGTAACGAGAAACACCATAGAACTGCAATGCAGACCTGGAACTCCATCCTCTCCGCCATAGACTCTCCACACGAGCCCAGAAGAGGGGCAACAACATAGGTCGAAACCAAAAGAGAAAGCAACCCTCGACCAAGAAGTGAAAGCAACGCTCCCAACACAATGAAACAAGTTGTAATGGGATACCAAGAAAAGCACCCCAGAGGCCACAGATCCGTCCCCGAAGATCACAAATCTTGCAACAGTAAGGCTGGACGAATCCCCACAACCAACCTCCTTCCTCCGCCAAACCTAAACAGAGCCATAGGGAACACAGAGAAAAGGAAAGAGTCCACAAAGCCGAACGCCCCAAAGAAACAAGTTCCCCAAAAAAGGATTTGGGTCATCGTCGTCATCATCCGTCTCACCTTCCTCCTCTTGACTCTCTGAAACCCTCACCCTGCATCCGCTCCCGCCCTCGCCCGACGCCATCTAACTGGATCAATTAACATTGATGTTAGTTGGCATGGTTGAAGAACAATTGAAGCAATTCATGTCAATTTCGAATTTTAAATACATTGTGGCAGGCAAATGTTATTACTGCTTGCTGGTGTATGTATAAGAAGAGGTATGTGTTCACTGACACTTCTTCGAGTGTGCACACAATTGATGTATTTTTGAGTTTTTTAATATTTTAAGCTCTCTTTGTTCAATGTGGATATGGCTTATTTTTTTTTAATTTAGCAATTCAAAAATATCATCTAGTTTTCTACCATTAATTACAACTAATTAACTTTCTAGGTTACAACCCTAACCTAAAAGGTGTTGATCAATTGCTGCAATGAATCTACAAAGATAATAAAGGAAATAAACAAATATATGTAGAAAGTAAGAGCAAAAGAATGTTTGTGTGTTAAGTTCGTGGTACCGCTTAAATGGGATGATCATGTGAATAGAGCATAAACTTCAATTGCAATATTTAAAATGCTTCGCCTATCTATATATAATTATAAATTGCTAACAACTAAGAAAACTAATACTATCTTTTGTGTGTAATGGTCTCACACATATACAACCAAGCCTTTACTGAATGATATATAATACACTTATGAAAAATGTGGTGTTTGGCATTGCTTCACGCTCCAAAAAAGCACTTTTCAAAGCTTAATATACATCAATTATGACACGATTGTTGTTGACTCCCACATTGCATTCCTTGCCATTGCACAAAAGCTTGATATATAAAATTTGTGTCAAGATGGTTGTTGTCTTCCAAATTGCATTCCTTGCCATCACACAAAAATGCTCAACGAAATGGGGTACCGCTTAAATGAACGGGGTCTCGTTTAGCTTTGGGATCCCGAGCTGAAAATTGGAACGAGGTCTCGTTTAGCTTTGGGATCCCTAGCCGAAAATTGGAACATGGGTCTTGTTTAGCTTTGCGATCCCAAGTTGAAAATTGGAATGGGGTCCCTTTCGCAGATGGGCCCTCGAGCCTAAATATTTGAGATGAGACCTCGTTTAGAACGAAATGAACTCCCATTTCCTTCTAAATAAAGTCCCGTTTAAAAAATGTATGATGGCGATGCTGTCATTTTCACTGGCGTGTTCTCAGTTTTGAACGTGATCTGCTTTGCTTCCAGCCCCAACAACTTTCAACTAGGCATTCTTTTTTTGTTCTCAATTTTCTTTTTACTGGTTTTTGTTTGATTTTTATTAATTTTTTTTTCCTTTGTATATTTTGTATTTAGATATTTTTTTGTTGTTTAAATGTAATTTTTTTTTCTTTATTTAAATGTTTAGATGTATTTTGTATTTAGGGATATTTTTTTTCCATTTTTGTTATTTTTACTTAACAAATTAATAATATATATTTTATTTTACATGTAAAGACGTAGACTTAAAACAATCAAGAAACCAATAACCTAGACTAGAAACAATCAGCTTAGACCATAAATAGACAATAAACATAGACTAGAAACATAGAACAAACAAACACCCTAAACTAGAAACAAATAGTAACATATAGATTAAAATATCATCAAGAAATAAAATTCCTTAAGCCATCCTATTCAGACCCCTACTGACACATGAACTCTTGTGTCCCTTTGATTCTAATTCTACATAGGATGTTACAAATTAGATCCTATTTATATCTTTAAAATATGATCATAAGAACTACATACATTGATCACATTCATTATAAGATCATAAACCATCCTATCCTAGGACCCCATATGACATTAACTCACATGGCCCCTTAAAATATCTCATTTTACATAGGACCTTAAACCATGTAGATCCTATAATTATATCTAGATTCATATATTTAGATCACAGTCATCACATGTACCCCTTACTTGCACTCTCATTAAATACGTAATCCACCTTATCATCTAGATACTAAAATCATAGCACCTTAAACCACATATCCTAATCACATGTAACCCTTACTTGCTCACATTATATGTACACATGAACTTAAATCATAGACCCTTTAATGTTATATTTACAGATTGATCTTGAGTTAGATTGATATACATAAGACCTTTTAAATGATGGATTGATCACGAGTTAGATGGGATCCCCTTGAGCCATCAAGTATTAGGACCCAGGTTAACACATTGAACTAGATCGTGACCCCATAAGCTCACATTATTATACACATGTCCTTTTAAACAATATTAGATCCTAAGTATATGGATATATGTAATGATCACATGATCTACATACTTTGATCATCTCAAATTCATCGCGCGCACACACACACACACAATCTAGCTAGCTAGCAATCATTTAAATGATATAAATTGATCTCGAGTTAGATCTTCTCCCCTTAAAACACATGAACTAGTTTGTTACCCCTTACTTTCTCGTATTATATGTACATAGGACCTTAATGTATGCACCCTAAAATGGTCGCCTAGACTTTGGGCCCCATTTCTCAATTTATCTAATCCCTGAATCAATATTTTCAAATATCAACAATATCAATTATATCAATTTCCTTAATCAAATCATAATCAATTCAATATTTCCTAAGGTTTGAGCCTTATTTAATTTAAAAGAGAAAAAAATAAAAATAAAAATATTATTTAATTAAGAGAACATGCTCTCTTTTAATTAATTAAAAATCTCTTTTAATTAAATAATAAAATCACTTTATCCTAAGCCTTTATTTAATTAAAAGAAATTTCCTCCTCTTTTATTTAAATAAAAAAATCCCCACTTTTCTTCTTATCCTATGTTGCACAAATAAAACATTATTCTTATTTTATAAAAAGAGAAAAAACACTTTTTGTTTTATGTGAGACACAAAAGTCAACTCCTATTTTCCTATTGGAGGATATTTGTGCACAATGATCAAGCTTCCATTTTTCTCCACCCTTGATTAAGACTTTTGCCTCTTAATCTCAATGGTCCATTTCAT
>MU225679.1:1690464-1707102 GCA_018584345.1 Thuja plicata | reverse complement strand
CTGCAATAAAATACTATGGACTCGCTCTACTGATCGCAATACTATGAAGAAGGCTCCTTCTTTCTGGCATGTTTCAATAATGAACCTCATATATCTTAAATAGACAACTACAAATAAACCGTTTTCATTTTGGCGAATCGGCCGACCGGTACATATGATAAGAACTAATATTTGGTGAACCCCGCGTAATTTCAAGCAATTGAGTGGGTGAATAGGGCGGGAATTTGGGACCCCATTGTGTGTGATGTATGGTGAATTGGGTCCTATGACAAATAAAAATTTTAGATAGGAAAATGGGAATTTGGCGAATGATGATCGTCAAAAGAGACACTCAATTAATTTCGTGGCGAATAAGAGTAAACATTAAAGAGAAATATGGGCGAAGAACCCAAGTACCAAACTGAAATTGCGTAATCATAGTGGCGAACGTTCCGACCACAATATGACTATTTTATAAAATTTGGGCGAACCGGTCAACTAGTATACGATGTTTTTTTTTTCCAATTTCTATAGCCCGATCGGGACATCTTCGCCAATTGGCGAATAATCGCCACTAAAAAAATCCCTGCTCTGATCGAGCCTGGATTAACTCCGATAGGATCAAACCTCACAAAAATGGTCAAGGATTATGATCAAACATGGAGATGACTATATTAACCTATGATAACCAACTAACCACTCCTAGGTTAAATTTAAAGCACTAATGCAAGTGTTTGTATGATAAACCCATAATCCATTGATAATCATGAAGCATAAATATGAATAATTCATGCCCAATTCCAAAATTGGGTTATGTAAAATACTATCTAAATAATCATTATAATAATATCACATCATTATCCTCTTGGAGTTCAATATGAAAATTATCAAATGCTACAATGTTAAAATTATTATGATTATATATACAACTTACAAGAATAAAAAAGGTGTGGAAGAGTATGATAGGAAAATAGTGCAGACCATGGTAGTCCTTCAAGGTTGACTCATTCATGTCCATTGGTCCCTAATGAGGGCTAGGAACATCTCCCGACCATGTGAATCCCATAAGACCACCCTGCCACCATACTTGGAAAGTCACACGACCCAAAAAAATAATCATAAACAAAAGGGCATAAAAGGCTTACACACACAAGACACAAAGTATACACACCAAGCATGATCACCATCACTAACCAAAATGCAAGGGTAATATAATGCAACATAAGAAGAGAGAATATACCCATCATGAACTCTAGGGTCGCTACTCAAGTCAACATATGGTTTGGATGCTAGAGACCCAGAACTCAGAGTGTCATCACATATCACAAAGGGATGGCTCATGAGGAATTGAGAAATCCTTTTATTTAGACAAGAAGGCTTGATAATGCCATATCAACACCCCATGGATGGCTAGGCCTTCCCAATACATGCTTAATTCATACATGTACTCAAGGCACACAAGGGGAATACTCAATTATCTTATCAACGTGTTCTTCCCATTATTTTATTATGTTATCGCTTGCTCTATTCAACTCACCAATGGGTTACCTTGATGACCACTTTAGGGGTTGACCCCCATTGTGAGCTACTCCCCTATTCTAGTCTCAATAGCCACACCCAAGCTCATACACAATAAAAAATTTAAAATTTTAATATCACAATTGCCTCTTTTACGCAATGTCATGTTTCTATGTCTCAGTAGACACTATTCACATAATATCAAATCCCAATTAGTCATAACCATGAGAGGATGAATTCAAATCATTCCACACTCAACATTTAATATAAAAATTCTATTATTCCACTTTATAAAAATCATAAAAACCATTCAATTCCATCTTTTATCAAATCATAATTTGGACCAAAAACAAGTTCCAAAGCCTTGCCACTATTGATGACCACCAAAATAGCTCAAAACTTAAAAAAATGAAAATCCGAAGGAACCCATTGGTCCCCTACTAAAAAAAAACCCAAAAATGAATTCAAATCTATATTCCATCCATTTACAAAAAAATGGACAACATATCCGCATATAAACCCTTATTTTCAAATTTAAACATAAAAACTCAAAACTACTTCAAAATAAATTTTACAAAGAGGGAAAATGATTCAATTTACTCTAAAAATACATTACAATCCATAGAAATCAATTGCAATGAGAGACAAAGGAGAATTAAAGAATCCAATCTCAAACTTATTAAAATATTCAAAATTAAAAGACTACCACACACACCAAAAGATGAAGCCAAATCCAGACAAAAGGTACCATTCACCCCAACAAATATTTCAAGCCACAACCCACAAAATATTTCTCAAAAATTCTCTCAATCCTCGCAAATAAAATCCTTGCAAGTAGGGATTTTGAGCAAGAACAAGAAAAGACTACGTGTTGTGTTCTAAAAATAAACTCTATTTTCAAATTAAAAGTCACTTTTTGGAAGACCAATATAATAATATTAAAACTCACTAAACTTTAAATTATAAAATAAATGCAAAAGTCCCCAAAATAATAAATCAACCAATTATCATATAAACAAGCACACAAAAGACATATTTCCACATTAATATTTAATTACCACTATGATACTTAAATATTATTAATGTAAGTAATATACTAGCAATAATTCTCAAATAACTGGATATGCATAGAAAGATATTATTTTTCCTTCACAAGTACGCACAAGGGTAACCAAACATTACCTAAAATGGTAACCACAGGGTAAGCATATGCGACATAAGGATACTGTCCCAAATTAAGAATGATGGCTAGGTTCTTAATTGGGTAACCTTGGTAACCAATGTGCTATCTTGTGTAACCACTATTGGGGATATATGCACACTTAGACCTATAAAACCAGATAGAGTCGATGCATGGTACTTGCTAACACTAAAACAATCACACATCAAGTGTACCTACTCATGAATATAAAATAGCTGAAGCACATATAAACTAGTCAATTAACATAAATCACTAAAAAGGGAATTTTAACGACACAATCATTCTAATGTTATGAAATCACCCTTTTTCACATATAATCATCATCTAAACATCACAATAATAATCTCATCTACATTATAATATACTAAGCATCATCAAACATTTTTGATTAGAGTAAAAATAGGTTTTGAAGGGACCCCACAACCCTTCACAATGAACTAATAGAAAGATAGAGTAGTAAAAGAAGTAAAAAAAAACATGGTGGCCAAGACCACTATCTAGCATCCAGATAGAGAGAGAGCCAACAAGCCCAAAAAAATAAGAAAACAAAAGCTAACACAAAAAAGTGAGGAACAAAGAAAGCTAGACCAGATTTTTCAAGGTGCTTTCCACCTCTTCTGCCATCTCAGTCATGTTAGATAACTGAGAGGGGGGGTGAATTAGTTAGCTTCAGTTATCCTAAAATCCTAAATTCTCCTAGATGTACATAACAATAATTTCAAACATTTAAATCAACTCGGTGAAATATAAACTGTGATCTCAAACTTTAGTTACTTAACTATCAAGTTGTCTAGTCATCTACCGAGTACCAGTAAATCAATACTGTGATTATCGATCAATGCAGATAAAGTGATGTGTAAAGAAAAATAATAATCCTAAACAATCATACACATTAACACAGATTTTTAACATGGAAACCCTGCTAAGGGAAAAACCACTTGGGACCAGTAACCCAAAATATTTCACTCTTATGAAGTGAGCTCGGTTAAGAGCCAACCCTGTTAAAGGTTACAATGCACACTGTTAAATGTGACATGGTTAGAGGAATTATCACTAATGGTTCTCTCTTGACCATTCATTCACTATGAGGTCAACAAGAAAACACTCAACATTCATTAAAATCTCATAATAAAGACTTTCACGTCCTACTCGGTTAAGAGATTTATTTGTAACAATGGTTAAAATGATACAGTAATGATCTGATTCAAATACAACTCTATTTGTGGATTTTCAGATCTATGCTAAGTACATAATACCTTTGATCTATTTGTTCACTTCAGTTTCTTTGATTCTTTATACTCTGTTCTGCTCGGTAAATTCTCTTTCCTCTGTCGCTCGATGTTGTCTGAAGAATTGATCAGTTCTATTTTCAACCAGTTTGATCAGTCATGCATGAAATTTTCATTTGTGCACATCATGTGTAATTCATCATGAATCTCTTGTTTCTTATATAAATATCATAGCTCATTTTTTTCCATCCTTTAGATTTTTTTGCTTAATCTCCATCGTTGGTTTTTCCGCCTAAACCTTCCTTGATAGTTGTGTCAAAAACACGTTTCAATCTTCTTTGTCCAATCATTCTTGAATTTTCATATCCATTTTATCTTCATAACACATCTTATAAATTACCTCAGAATCATCAATTTTTCAGCTCATCATTTTAGTCGGCCTTGGTTTGATTTAATTGCTTGGTCAATACCGTGATGTGTCGGTGATCCCTAGCTAGGTTATCACCGTGCTCGGTATACACTATATTTACTCAGTGTTCACTGTTACTCGATGTATACAGAGCTCTTCAATTACCGACCACATAAACTTTGTTTGTTCCAGATCTTTAATCCATAATAGATGTTTGTTACCATAATGATAATCAAATAAGTTGACATCAATGACAATACATTAACTGATTAATGTCTATCATCACATTTGTAACTCAGTTGATCATAAAAAAATGACTTCAAACATATAATCAGTTGTAGTTTGTCAATCTCTCCCTTTGGCATTGATGGAAACACAATATGAAATATGCAATATAGATATGCCATAGAATACCAAACTTCTATTCTACAACTATATGCAAAATTTTGTAGCTCTCTCTAGCTTGTATATATAATGTGTATCAACATTAAAATCTCACCATGCAGACTTTCCTTGCAGACTCTCCCTGCATATTTAACTTTTTTGTTCTTGAATCTTCTCTCTTTCTGTAGATATATCATTTCTCTCTCTTTCTCTTTTCTCCTTTTCTCCCTTTAATGGATAGATATTTAATTGATCATTCTCTCCCTTTGATCATAATGCCAAAAAGAAATATACAAATCTTCATTAGCCAAAAAAAAAATCTCTGGTTTTCGGTTCAGTAGTCTATGTACCTTGCAGTGTACTGATATGCCTTTTTGAGTCCAGTTCAGCTTTGCATCAACATGATTGATATTCTGATTACATCTCGGTTGATGCAACCTCCTAGTTAGCTTAGTGATTGATAGACAAGGGATGAACCGCTAGTCTACTCCTCAAGTAATCAAATGTATCCTTTGGTAAGGTTTAGTGAATATGTCAGCTAATTATTCTTTTGATTGTACATATTCCAGTGTCACTTGTTTTTCTTGTACTTGTTCCCTCAAGTAGTGATATTTTATAGATATGTGTTTTATTTTTGCATGCATCACCAGATTCTTTGAAATATTTATTGCACTAGTGTTATCACAATAAATTATCACTGGGTCAGTGATCTCTTCATTCATTCCTTTCAAAAGTTATTTTATCCATGCAATGTTCGAACAGTTTGTATAAATAATAACATATTCTTCTTCTGCAGTTGACTGAGATATGCATCCTTGCTTTTTACTTATCCAAGTAACTAATCTTTCTCCCAAAAAGAATGCTCCACCAATAGTACTCATTCTATCATCAATGTTCCCAGCCCAATCAACATCTATGTAAACTTTTAGTTCAAATTTGCCTTCTTTTTTGTACCACAATCCATAATCTTCAGTGTTCTTCAAGTATCTAAAAATTATGTTTACAACAATCATATGTGATTCCTTAGGATTAGCAGAAAATCTTGTTACAGTTCCAACTGTGTGTGCAATATCTGGTCTTGTGTATACAAAATACATAACCTTTCCAATCATAGATCTGTACAATGTCTGATTTACCTTGGTTGTCTGATCTTCTTTGGTCAATTTTCATCCTGTAACCATAGGTGTTCCGACTGGTTTTGATTCTTCCATTTTGAATGTCTTCAATACTTCCTTGATGTATTTGGATTGAGTAATGTAGATGCTTTTAGGCTGTGGTAAAATTTTCAATCCAAGAAAAAACCCGATCTCTCCAAACATTGACATTTCAAATTATTTCATCATTTCATAAGAGAATGATTTGCATAAGTTATCATTTCCTCCAAATATAATATCATCAAAAAAAATTTCAGCAATAAGAGTCTTATCATTATTCCTTCCTTTTAAATACAAATTTATTTTATCACTTGTTCTAACAAATCCAATAATGATAAGATATGACTATAGTCTTTCATACCATGCTCTCGGTGCTTGTTTCAGTCCATATAACACTTTGTGTAACTTACATACCATGCTTTCCTGAGTAGGATACACAAAACCTTCAGGTTATTCAATGTATACCTCTTCTTCCAGTATTCCATTCATAAATGCAGATTTAACATCCATCTAATATACTTTGAATCCTTTGTATGCAGCATAAGCAAGTAATATTCTAACTCCTTCAAGTCTAGCAACGGGTGCAAAATTTTCTCCATAGTCAATACCTTCTTCTTGTGCATACCCTTTGCAAACTAGTCTTTCTTTATTTCTGGTTACATCTCCATTCTCATTCAATTTGTTTATGAATATCCATTTGGTGCCAATTACATTCTTATTACTTGGTCTCAGTACTAAAATCCATGTTTTGCTTTTCTGTATCTACTCAATTTCTTCATTCATTGCATTAATCCATTCTTCATTTTGAAGTGCATCTCTAACAATTTTAGGTTCAAATTCACAAATCAAACATGTGTTGTTATTCAACTTACTTTGTGTCATCATGCCAGCTCTTTTATCTCTAATAATATGATTCTATGGATGATGTCTTCTTACATATTTTGCAAGTACAGGTTTAGTTCTTTGTTCTTCATTGCATTCTCCAGTTGGTATTTCATCATTATCTTCAATTGCAACATCTTCCTGATTCTTGGTTGGTGCATCTTGATGCTCAGTATTATTACCTTGTTTCTCGGTAATGTTAGGTATTTTCCTAGGCAAAGTGTCAGGTTCTTCAATGTAAACAAATCTACTGTAGTCTTCAGGTTCGCTTTTGCTTTCCTCATCATTTTTCTCAGCAAATTCATCAACTTTTACATTTGCACTTTCAATGATCTTGTTAGAAGACTTGTTCAAACATTTATAAGCTTTTCTCTTAGTATAATATCCTAGAAATATTCCTTCATCACATTTTTAGTCAAATTTTCCATTTTTATCATCTTTCATAATATAGAATTGACTTCCAAATATTCTAAAATAACTCACATTAGGTGTATAAGCATACCATAATTCATAAGGTGTCTTGTTTGTATCTTTCTTCAGTTGTATTTGGTTCAATGTGTATACAACAATACTTAAAACTTCTCTCTAGTATACTTGTGCAACATTCTTTTAAATCACCAGTGTTCTAGCACAATCCACAATTGATCTATTTCTTCTTTCAACAATCCCATTTTGCTGTGGTGTTCTCGGTGCAGAAACTATCTTTTAATTCCATACTCATTACAAAAGTTAGTGAACTCATCAGAAATAAATTCACCTCCTGTGTCAGATCTCAAACATTTCAATTCTTTACCACTTTCCTTTTCCACTTTAGCTTTGTACCATTTTGACATCTTAAATGCTTCAAATTTTTCTTTTAAGAACATACCAGTCATCATTCTAGAATAGTCATCAACAAATAAAATAAATTAGTTGTCACCATAATAAATTTGTGTTTTCATTGGTACACATAGCTCTGTATGAGCTAACTCCAAAATATCATTAGAAGAGAAATTCTTGCTTTTAAAACTAGATTTTGACATTTTTCCCATTTGACAATTCTTGCACATAACATGGTCAGGTTTAGATAAGCTCGGTAAGCCTCTTACTTTTCTTTTCTTACTGATCTTAACCATGTTGTCAAAATTTACATGACATAACCTCTTATGCCACAACCATATATCTTCATTCTTAGCTATCAAACAAGTAGTTTCAACATTGTCAAGCTAGAATATATTACCTTTTGATTGTTCTCCAGTGTTGATCAACTTTCTTGTTTCATCATAAATTCTAGCTTTTCTATTTTCAAGTGCAATTCGGTGACCTGTGTTATTAAACTATGAAACACTCAAAAGATTATATAATTAAGTCCTTTCACCTAATATACATTTTCACATTTGATCTTGTTGTTCAACAATATAATACCTTTTCCTTTCACTTGACAAGGTGTATCATTTCCCATTCTAACAAATCCACCATTATAATGCTCAAGAAATTCAAAATTTTCTTTATTTCCAGTCATGTGATGTGTGCAATCACTATCAATAACCCAAATTTCATTCTTGCTAGCTTTAGAAATAAGTTTTGTTTCAACATACCTTTCATCTTCTTCTGAATCTTGTTTCAAAGCTACACATACTGTCTCAATGTCTTCATCAGTGTCGGTGTCGGTGTCATTGACTTTATCTTCAACAATGTAACATGCTTTCTATCCTTTGTCTTTGTAATCTTGGTTACTCCTTCTATCATACTATTGGTTGCTTCTATATTCTTGATCATCTTTTCTGTCATTAGATCTTTCATTTCTTTCATCACTTTTTTTTTGGGCATCTGGCAGCGAAGTGTCCAATTTCTTTGCAATTAAAACATATCAAAGGTAGTTTACCTTTATACCTTCCTTTTCCTTTATGCAATATTCTATCCATTAATGCTTTAAGTTTGTCAAGTTATTTATTATCACTGTCACTGTCACTATCATTTCTTATCATGTGTTTGTTAAAATATTTACTAATTTTCAGAGAGGACAAAAATTCAGACTCAATAGTAGGAACAAAACTATTGTCAAAATTGTTTAGCTCAAATGAAATCAGTCTACTGACAAGGCTATCAACTGTAATATTGTTTTCTGGTGCAAATCTCATTTCATGTATTGCAGAGACTCTTATAGAATAAATAGGCAATAAAGCTCTAAGAATCTTACTCACAATAGTGTCTTCATCAATAACTCCACCTACTCAACAAATAGCATTCACAACCTCCTTGATTTGGTTACTATACTGTGTTATGTTTTCTCCTTCTTTCATTCTCATGTCATGAAATTTTCCTTGGAGACTTTCAACTTTAGCTCTTTGCACATTTGCATCACCTCCATAAACTTGTCTAATATTATCCCACATCTGCTTGGATAATATACATGTCTTAATATCCTCAAATTCAACATCAGTTAGTGAAGAAGCAATTTCTACCATCATAGTATTGTGTTTATGTTTCTCTCTCACCTGAGTAATAGTCAAAGGTCCAGTAGGTAGGATGAATTTATTATACAAGTATAGCGTTATGTCATTTCCAATTCCTGATATGTATAGTCTCATTCTTCTCTTCCAGGTTGAGAAGTTCTCCTTGTTCATCTTTGGTGCATCTGTCTTATACATCTTGTGATCTTTAGCTTAAGTCCTTTAAAAATTTCCTTCTAAGCACTCCATACTCTAATACCAATTGTTAGATAACTGAGAGGGGGGGGGGGGGGGNAATTTCCTTCTAAGCACTCCATACTCTAATACCAATTGTTAGATAACTGAGAGGGGGGGGGGGGGTGAATCAGTTAGCTTCAGTTATCCTATAGTCCCAAATTCTCCCAGATGTATATAACAATAATTTCAAACATTTAAATAAACTCAGTGAAATATAAACTGTGATCTCAAACTTTAGTTACTCAACTATCAAGTTGTCTATTCATCTACCGAGTAGCAGTAAATCAATACTGTGATTACTGATCAATGCAGATAAAGTAATATGTAAAGAAAAATAACTATCCAAAAAAATCATACACATAAACACATAGATTTTTAACGTTGAAACCCTGCTAAGGGAAAAACCACTTGGGACCGGTAACCCAAAATATTTCACTCTTCTGAAGTGAGGTCGGTTAAGAGCCAACCCTGTTAAAGGTTACAATGCACACTGTTAAATGTGACCTGGTTAGAGGATTTATCACTAACATTTCTCTCTTGAACACTCAACATTCATTAGAATGTCATATTAAAGACTTTCACGTCCTACTCAGTTAAGAGATTTATCTGTAACAATGATTAAACTGATATAGTAATGATCTGATTCAAATACAAAACTATTTGTAGATTTTTAGATCTATGCTAAGTACATAATACCTCTGATCAATTTTTTCACTTCAGTTTCTTTGATTCTTTATACTCTATTTTGCTTGGTAAATGCTCTTTCCTCTATCACTCAGTGTTGTCTGCAGAAATGCTCGGTTCTGTCTTCAACCAGCTTGATCAGTCATGCATGAAATTTTCATGTGTGCCCATGAGGTGTAATTCATAATAAATCTCTTGTCTCTTATATAGACATCATATCTCATTTAATTTCCATCCTTTAGATTTTTTCGCTTAATCTCCATCATTGATTTTTCCGCTTAAACCTTCCTCAGTAGTTGTGTCAAAAACACATTTCAATCTTCTTCGTTCGATCATTCTTGAATTTTCATAGCCAGTTGATCTTCATAACAAATCTTATCAATTATCTCAGAATAAACAATTTTCCAGCTCATCATTTTAGTTGGCCTCGATTTGATTTAATTGCTCGATCAATATCGTGATGTGTCGGTGATCCCTAGCTCGGTTATCACTGTTCTTGGTATACACTATATTTACTCGGTGTTCACTGTTACTCAGTGTATACATAACACTTCAATTACCAACCACATAAACTTTATTTTTTCCAGATCTTTAATCCATAATAGATGTTTTTTACCATAATGATAATCAAATAAGTTGACATCAGTGACAATACATTAACTGATTAATGTCTATCATCACATCTGTAACTCAGTTGACCATCAAGAAAATGAATTCAAACAATACAATTAGTTGTAGCTTATCAAGTCATCCTGAGAGAAACCTTCTTTAAGTCCACATTGTCCGGAGGAAGGGAAACAATCATCTTCCTCTTGCTGGCTCTTGCCCGCTTACCAGGACCAGATACTTATTGAGTCATCACTTCCTTATCATTTTCTATGTGGATGGTGTTCTTCTCCATGTAGCTATTCTCCAGCTTTGTAACAAGCACTATCATGTTATCAGCCAAAGTCTTCATTGTCTTGAGGCTGCGATCCATGATCTTTATCAGGGTTGCCTCCATATTTTCCACTCTGTTCGTCAGTGCTACTAGCTTATCCTCCTACATTCTCCTAGGATTTCCCTCAGCCTCCACAAAATCAAACACCAACTTCTCTTCCTCTACAGCCTATATGGCCTCACCCTATCTAAGCATCATTAAATGTTATTAAATATCATTAACAAGAATTAAGAACATATAATATATTCCTAAACCGTGCTACTAACAATATATAATCAACAACATAACATCTCATCAATTAAATGGCACAACACCAATGTATATCACAAAACCAAAACCCACACAATATGACCAAAACATCATCTATAACATCATGTCATAACATCTTAGTGTCATCATGCATATATGATCATCACTAAATCTACAAGTATAAACTATTATCCACAACAAAACTGATAACAATATGATCAACTGAATATAATTATAATATATTTCATCACATGGATACCAATATTAAAAGAATAGTATATGCACAGTCAAAGGATGTAGCATAAACAAAGTCTATCTTGAATCAACATAAAGAAATAGAAGAATGTGAACATGAGAGGCACTATTATTAATCCTATAGATAATTTTAAATTCCATTAACCCATAATCACATGTACATCTTAAAATTTTACTCCATCCTCAAATTTTAATTACTCTCTAGCAATAATTCTTACATAACAAATGCACCAAATCAATCATGTTCTCCTTTATCATGTCCAGCTTCAAAAAAACCCCACATATGTTGGATTCTATTTTCCTTGTGAGCCATAATTAGCCAATAAAATATTTAAGCATTTTTTAATTGACTCATACAATTATCTGACCATTGTTAGTAATACTCCTTGGGATGTATCTCAATTACAAAATACTTTTAAGTCCCACTCAGTTAAGAGACTTGATGTTTCAATGGTTAAACTAAAATAATAAATTTATATGTTCACACATACAACTTGAATTGCAAATTTTTAGATCTATTGTAAGTACATTACCTTTCTGATCAATATTATGAATTCAATACCTTTGCTCCACACTGTTCTTCTCTGTGATGCTATTTCATTGTTCATCGGTGTCTGCAGAATCTAGCTCTTTCCTTAGCTTGTTGATTAGGTCTGAATGAAGACTTTCTTCTCCTTCAAAGTCTCTTTAGCATCTATTTTCGTGTCACTCCCCTTCACCCAAATTCGTAATGAATTAGGTTGTCTCTTTATAGACATGATTCACCGTTTCTTGGCTTTCTTGATCTTGGCATGATCCACAATTCTCGCCAATTAGATTTAAAGAAAAACTCTAGTTTTATCTCGTAGAGATATTCTTGCCAACTAGACAAAGCAACTTTAAATCCATTACTTATCTCCGGCTTTATCTTGTCGATTGAAACAATGATAAGTATTAGTTAAGTCTATTTTTAGCTCTCAATAGCTAAGCATTTTGTCATTTCTGAACTCTCTGTTCTATTGGTCAATACTTCAGTTAGTCATCGGTGATAACTGACTGTTCCGTCAGTGTGACTTCAATTGTCTTCGGGATCTTCGTCCGTCGGGCAACACTGTGATTCTATCCATTGGGTTACTCTATGCTTTTCTCATTGGGAAATACTGTGACTTTGCTCATCGGTAATGCTGTGCATTTTCTCGTCGGGTATCACTGTGACTTTTCTCTTTTACTTTGTTTGTGGGTGTGCACTCCGTCGGTGTATACAGTCACTTTGTGAATACTTGAATTGTATGCATTACTGATAGCATAGCCTTTGATTCATCGGTTCTTTGAAGTCTTTGGCAGTATGTCCATGACCATACAGATTATATCAAGTTGACATCAATGACAGTATAATACATTAACTAATTTAATGCCTTGCATGATCATCAACTTAACATCTTCAAACATTCAATCAGTTATAGTTCATCAATATATCCCTTTGCCATTGATGGAAACACACTACATTATCACACTATATTATTACTAATACAATATCAAATATAACATTTGAAATTTATCAAACTACCAATCTTATGTACTATAACCGATACAAATATCTGGTCGTCGGTAAGTTCATATAAATTAGATTTGATTCTTGCAGCTTTCTCTCTGTCTTCAATCCCTTTACTTGATAGATGTAGAGTCTTTCTTTCTCTAATGTGATGTGCTCTTTTCCTGTGTCAAACTCTCTCCTTTCACTGTTCTCCTTTTCCTTGATGTCTCTTGTCAGCAATTCTTTCTCTTTGTATGTATTCTCCCTTTCTGGTTACATCTCTGCCTCTGGCTAATGTGATGGATATATTCTCTCCCTGATGTATAGTCTCTCCCATGGATATAATATTTCCCTGAAGTGATAATGGATACAATCTCTCCCGTTGAAAACAATGCCAAACAAATATTTTTGACAGTAATGCCAAAAAAATCCTTTCTATCCATAATATACTCCTTGAATTTCCCAATCCATCGGTAATACAATAACTTTGGTGCTCAGAGTAGATAAATACCTTGCTGTGTATAGATTTACCTTTGAATTCCATCTCTTTTCTTGCATCAACATGAATGATATTATGATAATATGTAGGCTGATGCAACCTTCTAGTCATTTTACTGACTAGTAGATAAGGGTCTGACCCCTAGTCTCTTTCTCAAGTATTCAAATGCATCCTTGGGCAGTGGCTTGGTGAAGATATCAGCTAATTGTTCCTTTGATTGCACATACTCAAGTATCACTTCTTTTTCTTGAACTTGTTCTCTCAAATAATGATACTTGAAGGCAATATGCTTTGTTTTAGCATGCATGACTGGATTCTTGGAAATGTTTATTGCACTTTTGTTATCACAATAGATAATTACTGGTTCAAGAATATTCATATGCATACCTTCCAGTAACTATTTGATCCATGCAATATTTGAGCATTTTGCACCAACAACAACATACTATGCTTCTATAGTAGACTGAGAGATGCATCCTTTCTTCTTGTTGATCCATGTGAAAAGTCTGTCACCCATAAAGAATGCTCCTCCAGTTGTGCTCTTTCGGTCATCAATATTTCCAGCCCTATCAGCGTCGGTAAAGACCTTAAGTTCAAATTTTCCTTCTCTTCTATACCATAAGCTATATTCCTTGGTATTCTTTAGATATCTTAGGATTCTTTTCACAACATTCATATGTGATTCCCTGGGATTAGCATAAAATCTTGCAACTATTCCTACTGCATGTGCAATATCTGGTCTAGTATGTACAACATACATGAGTTTTCCAATCATTGATTTGTACAAAGTCTGATTTACTTCTGATGAATTGTCCTCCTTTGTCAGCTTACATCTAGTTTCTATTGGTGTTCCAACTGGTTTGGAATCTTCCATCTTGAATATTTTCAGCACTTCCTTGATGTATTTGATTGAGTAATGAAAATACCTTCATCTTGTTGCATGATTTATAGAACAAGAAAGAAATTGATCTCTCCAAACATAGACATCTCAAACTCTTTGCTCATTTCATTTGAAAATGATTTGCATAGCATAATATTGCCTCCAAATATGATGTCATCAACAAATATCTCAGCAATCAAAATGTTAGCATCAATATCTTCCTTCAAATAAAGATTACTATTTTTAATAGTCCTTACAAATCCAATACTTATGAGATAGGAATGAAGTCTTTCATACTAGGCTCGGGGTGCTTGTTTCAATCCATACAAGGCTTTGTGTAGTCTACATACCATGTTCATTTTGTCTGGATCAACAAACCCTTCTGGTTGCTCAATGTATACCTCTTCCTCAAGTATTCCATTTAGGAATTCAGACTTGACATCCATTTGGTATACCTTGAATCCTTTACATGCAGGATAAGAAAGTAATATTCTCACTCCTTCTAGCCTAGCAATGGGTGAAAAGGTCTCTCCATAGTCAATCCCTTCTTCTTGTGCATACCCCTTGCATACTAGTCTTTCTTTATTTCTGGTGACTTCTCCATTCTCATTCAGTTTATTCCTAAATATCCATTTTATACCGATGACATTTTGTCATATGGTCTCAGTACAAGTGTCCATGTCTTATTTTTGTCAATCTTTTCAATCTCCTCATTCATAGCACTAATCCATTCATTATTATCAAGTGCAACATTGACAGATTTTGGCTCAATCACAAATAAGACATCTTGTGTTTAGAGACTTACTTCTGGTTCTCATACCAGCCTTCTTGTCTCCTATGATCTAGTTCTGTGGATGGTTCCTTCTGACATATCTAGAAAGTACAGGTTCAGATCTTTGTCTATCATCTTTATCATCATTGTGTCCTTCACTCTCATCTCCATCACTTGGTACAACATCTTGAGGAATATCCTAATTCTCGGTATTTGTAGCCTGATGCACAGGTGCAATGATCTGTTGCTCAGGATATATACATTGTTGCTCAGGTAGAGTGTCAGGTTCTTCATTGTAGAAAAACCTGTTGTAGTCGTTTGGTTCTTTTGTGCTTTCTTTTTCATTCTTCTCTGCAAATTCATCTATCTTTACATTTACAATTTCAACAATTTTGTTAGAGGCTTTATTGAGACATTTATAAGCTTTTCTCTTGGTGGAATACCCTAGAAATATTCCTTCATCACTCTTGGAGTCAAGCTTTCCATTTCTATCATCTTGTAAGATATAACATAGACTACCAAAATTTTTGAAGTAACTTACATTAGGTGTGTAACCATACCATAGCTCATAAGGTGTCTTTTTAGTGTCTTTCTTCATTTGACTCTGTTTAATGTGCAAAAAATAGTACTGACAACTTCCCTCTAGAAGATTTGGGTGATGCCTTTCTCTATCATCAGTGTCCTTGCACAATCAACAATGGATATGTTCCTTCTTTCAACAATTCCATTTTTCTGTGGTGTTCTCGGTGCAGATACCTATCTTTTTATTCCATGCTCATTACAAAATTTAGTGAATTCATTTGAAATAAATTCCCCTTCTCTATCTGACCTTAAGCATTTCAATTATTTACCACTTTGTTTTTCAACCATTGCTTTGTACCATTTAAACATCTTGAATGCTTCAGATTTATCTTTTAGAAACATAAATGTCATCATTCTAGAGTAATCATTAACAACGAGAATAAAATATCTATCACCATAATAACTCTTTGTCCTCATTGGTCCACATAGATCAGTATGGACTAATTCTAGAATGACATCAGATGTATGGGTTTTGCTTTTGAAACTAGACTTTTTCATCTTACCTTTTTGACAATTTTTGCACATGATATTGTATGGCTTAATCATCGTCGGTAAGCCTCTTACATTTATTTTTCTGCTTATCTTTATCATTTTTTCAAAGTTTACATGACACAATATTTTGTGCCACAACCATATATCTTCATTTCTAGCCATTAAGCAAGTGGTATCAGTATCATTCAGATAGAATAAGTTACCTTTTGTTTTCTCACCAGTACCAATCAGACTTCCTAATTTATTGAAGATCTTTGCCTTCTTATTTTCAAATGCTACTCTGTGACCTGAATTATTCAACTGAGAAACACTCAATAGATTATAATTCAATCCTTTCACCCAATAAG
>MU225679.1:1662767-1690284 GCA_018584345.1 Thuja plicata | reverse complement strand
CTATGATCCAGACATCATTTTTACTAACTTTAGATATGAGTGCAGTTTCTACATACCTTTCTTCATCATCATCTGAATCATCTTTTACTGCCACAAACACCATCTTGATGTCTTCATCAGATTCAGTGTCAGTTTC
The DNA here is from genome assembly GCA_018584345.1 of Thuja plicata. Classification (NCBI taxonomy): domain Eukaryota; kingdom Viridiplantae; phylum Streptophyta; class Pinopsida; order Cupressales; family Cupressaceae; genus Thuja; species Thuja plicata. Next base: position 1,690,148 of record MU225679.1, on the reverse strand, counting down.
TTCATCTTCACATTTTTCTAGGTAACTGGCCTTCTTTCCTTTGTCCTTGTAGTCTTGTGTATCTCTTCTTTCTGATTGTCGGTTGCTTCTGTAATCACCTCTGTCATACTTCTTTTCAAATGACCTGTCATTACTTTTGTCATATTTTCTTCTGTTAGGACATCTTGTAGCAAAGTGTCCAATCTCTTTACAACTAAAACAAACAAGTGGTAATTTACCTTTGCCTCTCTGCATTCTTCTAGCCACGAGTGCTTCAATTTCATCAAGATCTTCTTTTTCACTTTCACTATCACTATCTTTTCTCATAGTGTGTTTATGACTTGATTTACTTATTCTCAGAGAAGATTTGAATGCAGACTCCATGTTTGGTAAGAAACTATTATCAAAATTATTCATCTCAAATGAAATCAGTGTTCCAAACAAATTGTCTAGAGTAACATTGCTATTTGCTACTGCTCGCATTTCTTGTATGACAGATACTCTAATAGCATAAGTAGGCAGTAAGGTTATTAGAATTTTACTTACCACTGTATCTTCATCTAGTACACCTCCAACTCCTTGGATAACATTGACTACCTCTTTGATTCTTGTGATGTACTATGCGATGTTTTCACCTTCTTTCATTTTGAGATCATCAAACTTTCCTCTAAGGCTTTCTTCCTTGGCTCTCAGAACATTTTTATCACCATCATGTACAAGCTTCAATTTGTCCCACATCTTCTTTGTAGTTGTGCATGTTTTGACATCTTCAAATTCAACATCGAAGAGTGAGGAAGCAAGCTCTATCATCATGCAGTTGTGCTCATGCTTCTCTCTCATTTGTTCAACTATGGGTGCTCCTGTGGGCAACATATATTCAGTATCTAAGTATTGAGTAACATCATTTCCAATACCTGATAAGTGGAGTCTTATTCTGCTTTGCCATGAAGCAAAGTTGTCTTTGTTCAACTTGGGCACATCTCATCTGTTCATCTTATGATCTTTAGCTTGAGCTGTTAAACTCCCTTTCTAAGCACACAAGCTCTAATACCAATTATTAGTAATATCTGGCATGTAATGCTACCATCCTTGATTAAACACTCACTTGGCCTGTCAATAGGTATCAGGCATATCCAATGCTACTTTGTATGATCAAACTTTTTGATACTCCTTGGGATGTATCTCAATTGCAAAAGACTTTTAAGTCCTGCTCGGTTAAGAGACTTGATGTTTCAATGGTTAAACTGAAACAATAAATTGATCTGTTCACACATACAACTTGAATTGCAGATTTTTAGATCTATTGTAAGTACATTACCTTTCTGATCAATATTATGAATTCAATACCTTTGCTCCACACTATTCTGCTCTGTGATGTTGTTTCACTGTTCGTCGATGTCTGTAGAATCTAGCTCTTTCCCCAGCTTGTTGATCAGGTCTGAATGAAGACTTTCTTCTCCTTCAGAATCTATTCTCTTGTCACTCCCCTTCACCCAAATTTGTAATTAATTAGGTTGTCTCTTTATAGACACGATTCACCGTTTCTTGGCTTTCTTGATCTTAGCGTGATCCAGAATTTTTGCCAACTAGATTTAAAGCAGAAATCCAATTTTATCTTGTAGAGATCTTCTTGCCCACTGGACAAAGCAGCTTTCAATCCATTACTTATCTCTGACTTTATCTTTTCAATTGAAACAATGATAAGTATTAGTTAAGTCTATTTTTAGCTCTTGACAGCTAAGCATTTTGTTGTTTCTGAACTCTCTGTTCTGTCGGTCAATACTTCAGTTAGTCATCAGTGATAACTTATTGTTCCATCAGTGTGACTTCAGTTGTCTTCAAGATCTCCGTCCATTGGGAAACACTGTGATTTTGTCCATTGGGTTACTCTGTGCTTTGCTTGTTAGACAACACCGTGACTCTGCTCATCGGTAATGCTGTGCATTTGGTCGTCGGGTATCACTGTGACTTTTCTCTTTTACTCTGTCCGTCGGTGTGCACTCCATCAGTGTATAAAGTCACTTTGTGAATACTTGACTTGTATGCATTACTGATAGTAGAGCCTTTGATTCATCGATTCTTTGAAGTCTTTGGCAGTATGTCCATAACCATATAGATTATATCAAGTTGACATCAATGACAATACAATACATTAACTGATTTAATGCCTTGCACGATCATTAAATTAACATCTTCAAGCATTCAATCAGTTATAGTTCATCAACCATATGAGACATTTTGTTATATGGGTTTGTCTTTCTGTTAAATTTAAATAAAATATGTCAAAATAATACTAAACAAACTTTATTGAGTGTATCTAGCTATTGCTCAAATAGAAATGGTACTCCCTTATTTTTTTTTTCTATCATGCTTTATAATATCATCTGTAGGTCTATAAACAATATGAAAAAACATAGCCACTTGCATTGAGTTGTAGTATTGCTCTTGAATTTCCTCTTGTGGAGTAAGAGTACAATTTTCTGCAAAGTTGACAACTTATTGTATCCTTCCAATTAGAAATTTATTTCTACATGTGTAAAATTGACCATCAAGCAATCTAGCATATTGATAGTGTTTCACATATTTTGGAACAATCTTACTCTTGAATTTTGACATGAATTCATGTACACAAAGTTTATTTGTGATTAATTCACAATGCTTTATAAATTTTCCATATTTTAAGGGATACTCAACATTCTTAAATATTTTAACATCCACTAATTATTGTCCAAAATCATTTTCAATAATTTTATGCATACATTCTCTTAATAATAAAAAATGTCACAATTAGTGCATTGTCCATCAATTCATGAACAAATAAAATAATTTCCCATTAGATCTTTCAAAAAATAAACTTGCTATAAATTCTTTTTTTTTTCAAGCAACATATTAATACCACAATCCTACATAATCATGCTAGTATGTAAAGTGAAACATATACATAAAAAAACAACACAATAATAAGAGAATGGCAGATGTGTTTTACAACAAGATATTCATTTCTTATTAAATTTCACATAACAAGGTTTAAATTTTTCAGACGACCTTTGACTTAGGTTAATATTTTCGAGCAACACAACATCATTTAAACTTTTTCTATAAAACTCACTTTGGGTTGTGTCTAATAGGTGTTTTGGAGGAGGATCAACAATTTTGGAGCCCACACTTAATTTCAAAATATCTCTAGCATTAGATGATACCCTTCTATCATCATGTGAATATTTTTCAAGCAACGACATGATTAAAGATAGCAGATTTCCACAATCCATGAAATTTCACTATTATGCTTCTGGTCAAGAATGTGTGCAAATTTTTAGCATCAACATTTCCGATTATACTCCATGATCCATCATCAAGATAAAGAGAGAGTTTAAGAATGCAAAATACTAGATTGCAGACTAAAACTATACAAAGAAGAGAGAAAGAGGAAAAAAAGGATACACAGACCAAGAGAAAACCCAAAAATAAAAGAGGAAAAATAGATAAAATAGACAAAAAAAAGAAAGAAAGAAAGAAAAAAAGAAGAAGAAGCAGTAGATAGCCACACTGAACAAGTTAACCCCTTAAACAAAATGAAACCAAAAAGAGAGATTAAAAGAACAAGACAAGAACAAAAATGAATAAGGGAAAAAGCAAAATAAAAGAAATAAAAGATCTTATTTGGAGCCTGTCACTCCTATTTTTATTTCACCTCCTTCCCCTCTCTCTCATGTCTCTCTTTCATGTGTGAAGGCCCCGTTGGCCCTTACCCCTTCCTTCTTGATCGCCTCTCTTTTCCACACACTCTTTATCATTCTCGGGTGTCTCACCCTTCTCCTTGTGTTGCACTCCACCATCTTCCCTCCTCCAACCATGTGGTGATTAATGATTGGGAATCTAAATCGGTGGTTATCCTCTCCTGTTCCATCCTAGACCCTCTTACATATGCTAAATGTGGGCCTCTAACTTAGCCATACAATTCAACATAGTCATTGTTCATCAGTCACACACAAGAATGAATATAGATTTATTCATCTTGTATGCCTGATTGAGTTGACCTGTTGCCTCCTATCTAGACGGGGTCTTTGAATAGCTCTCAAAATCTGTGAATCCAACAACCTAGACCGATCTAAGAATGAAGGATTTAATCTATAAATGTAAATGCAAGATTAATCTAAGAATGAAAGATGCAAGATTAATCTAGACGTAAATATGAGATTAAGCTAGGAGGTAAGATTAAACTAAGAAATGAGTGTAAGATATTAATCTAAAAATGAGATTAATCTAATAATACTTGAAAGAAGCTAAACTAGACATGATTAATTTAGAAATGATCTTAATCTATTGCAAATGAAATATAAGAATAATGAGAGTTTTGAATGCATAAATGTGAGTTAACAATTTAGCAACTATTCGATATTCTAACAATGCATTCTCCCTTTTTTTTTAATGAGAAATAAGAGAGTTCTTTTATAGAATGAGAGTCCAGTTCAGAATGGCAAGTTTCCTTTGGGAGAAACAGTTAACACCTTGAAATCTAGTTCAGATTAGCAAGTTTCCTTTGAGAGAAACAATGAAGTGTTATCTTTTTGAGTGAATGAAGCAGTTAACTGATTTGTTGCACTTTTGAATCTCAGTCAACTCAAACTTTTCATTTCTGAACTGAAGTGAGGATTTTTGAGAGATTATTTGATTAAATAAATGAAATATGACCTCATAAATGCATTTTTCTCAATTATTTGAATAATTAAGTTCAATTATTGAAATGAGAATATTTATTTAATGATCAAATATTATTTAATTCCTTTTTATGTATTTTAGCTAAAAGGGTGAATTTAATTTAATTAAAGTGCTAGGAATTTGTAATTAAATTAATTCGATCATAGGGTTTATTTAACCAATTATAATCGATATTTAAGAATTAAATATAGTATGTGATTAATGCAGATTTAGGATTTTTTGCATTTGACACTTAGGTCAAGTAGAGTCAGTTGAAACTCAAAATTGTCTAGTAAAATAGGAATTTGATGATTCAGAAGGTTGAAAAATGCAACAAAATTGGTTGTGGTTGCAAGATGCCAATTTTGGGGTGTTACATTTTGCCCCTCTTTGAATTGATGTGCGAGTAGTGAATTGATTCAAAGAATAGTCTGATGTTTGAAGCACAGAAGAATAGTTTGATTTTGAGAATTGATGATGTAAAAATCTATTGATGAAGATTTCAGATCCATCTCCCGAACAGAGCTTAACTCTCTGAAGTCTAGGTTAGATTTCCAAGATGCTACTTAAGTCAAGTTTTCAAGGGTCATCTTCAAAGTGAAGCTTAACTCTCAGGAATCTGGGTTAGATTTCCCCAATACCTAATATATTGAGATTTTGAGAATCATCTCTAGAATGAAGCTTGATCCTCAACGATCTGAGTTAGATTGATCAAATACCTAATAGATTATCATCTTTTAGAAGATTGTCCCCAGAACGATGCTCAACCTTCAGGAGTCAGGGTTAGATTGCCCCGATACCTGTTCATTAAAAGATAGTTAATAGATATTTTTAGGACTATCTTTAGAACAAAGCTTAGTCCCCCAATATCTAGGTTAGATTTCCCATACACCGGTTAGATTGAGTTTCATAATCAACTTCAGAACAAAGCTTGATTTTTAGGAGCCAGGGTTAGATTACCCCGATTCCTAATAGATGATATTTTGAGAATCATCTCTAGAATGAAGCTTGATCCTTAAGGATATGAGTTAGATTTCTTAGATACTTAATTGATTAGATTTTGAGAATCATCTCCAGAATGAAGCTTGATCCTCAGGGATCTGAGTTAGATTACTCAGATAAATTATAATGAGATGACAAGATGTAATGAACAAAGATGCCCATAGTAATTTAATATTATGGAATATCCATTTTTGACTGTGAAGTATGAAAATTGAACATGCCCCAAGTGATGAGATACCCTTAGCAATGAGGATTTTTGAAATAAAATTAGATTGATGAAAATATATTTGATAGTGATTCAATGATGTAATCATCCTACTCCCTCGGGATCGAAATGGAAAGATGATACGTCATAATGGTGATTGAGAGCGATAAATCACAGATAGATATTGAAGTGAAGGTCAAGAAATTTTTTGATAGATGACAGAAGATTCCAGAAGATTCAGAAACAATTTTGAGCAATTTTAGGGTCTGATTGACCAAGTTTGACGAGGGTGTAATAGAGTTGACCAAAGTTGACTTTTGAGGAAAATTGTCAAAGATTTTGAGAAAATGTTGATTGGATATGATTCTGACAAGAAAGTGACATCAGAAAGTTGATTGCACAAGCATCTGATCGTGTCGGTCCCAAAAAATTTAAGATGCAATTTTGAGCTATATAGAAGTGTCAGGTTTCGATTTTGATCCCAAAAATAGATTAAGAGCAATTGATGTATCCACTTTTGAAGAGTGATAGCAAGGATCGAACACTTGGGTAGCCGTGATGAAGCTAAAATGTTGAATAAGAATCCCTCGTCGTACAAATCTAGGAGAATATAATGAAGTGATGATCGAAATGCTTTGGCGATGTAAGTCTAGAGTGAAAGTGCAATCCTATGCTAGATGCAATCCCTAGGATGTGGTTGTTGGACCCATTGATTAGTTATCATCATAGAGCATTTTTGGAACATCGGAGTTGATACAATCCTTACTGGTGCCACTGCAACCATAAGAATATGAATATGACTTTCATCGGATAAGATATGGGAAACTAACGTAAGAATTGGGGCACAAAAGATGAGATGACTTGAACATTATTTCCAATTTGATGTAGCAAGACTATACCTGCATTGAGGCATTCAAAGTCAAGGTAATCATGAGTGCGATCTTTCATAAACAAGAAGAGCAATAACAATCAAGGAGATAGTGTTAGGAATAGTCCCAAGAGATAACTGAGAGTGGGGGGGGGGGGTGAATTAGTTATCTACAAGATTCAATTATTTTGTTTATTAAGTATAGAATAAATTTAAACATAAACTCAACAAGATAACACAGAATTAAACAACACAATTTTGATGATGGGGAATACCAAATTAGGTAAAAAACCTGGTGGGAATTAGCACCCACAAATAACTGTACTTGTTTTTAATGATCCTTGTTATAAGATCTTGCAACCTTGTTAGGAGTTGATCTTTACAATGCAATAAGTACAGAGACCTAGTCAAAGGTCAGACCCTGTTAGGAGTCTTTTACAAGTAACCCTGGTAGTGGTGAGGACACACTGTCCAAGAGCTCAATGCTCAAATGATGAAGGCTGCAACCTTCTATAAGGCAGATATACACTATATCTGATAATGAACTATTTGAGTAGACTTGCTGTCTTGATCTGTTCCAGTGAATTGTAATCTTCTTCTGCTTCTTTACATAGATCTTAAAATTTTACTGTCTAACTTTCTGCTTTGATTTTCCTTTTATTTTTTACTTCATTTTCACTCTTAACGATCATATCTGAACTACTATATGTATCTTCTCTGAGGATAAGGTCACGACGGCTATAGGAAACACTTCAACAACTTCCTTGTCAGCTTAACTAAGCATGCAATCAAAGTTAGGACCGCACAACTCAAGATGAGTGGACGCGTCACTTCACATAGTCGGCTCTACCAAATTAACTTAAACATCAGACTTCTGTTGAAACATGTTTAGCGCCTTTGGATAATCATCATTAACCCATAACTAAAAATGAATATAAACACGCATATCCCGAAGATAGGTGCAACTGAAAAAACAATGTAAATACGTTGACTCTTTAACAGATAATCTCCAGAAACTGTAACTACCAAAACATATTAACATAACTCATCTGTAAATGCATATCTGAGTCTGCGTGTATGAAAATTGCATCAAGAACATGTCTACAACATATATGTAAATGCACAAGGCTCCAGAGTATCTATACTGATAGGAAACTACTGTATATTATATGTTCTCATCAATGAAAAACATACAATCAATTATTTGCACAAAAGCAAATCTCCAACAATCTCCCCCTTTGACACTGATGGCAACATATGATATGAAAAAACCATCAACCCAAAGTATCCTTCTTCTTTTTACAATCTTCTCAATATCCTCATCAAAAGCTCATATTAACTGCTGCATCTCTTTTTATTGTATATTTCATTTCTGTATACTCCCCCAGAGTATATGCTCCCCCTTACTATATACTCCCCATTTGACATCAATGGCAAAGGGAGCCAAAAAAAATTAAGCACAGGTACTACTCCATAAGTAGAGTATTCAACCATTCATCAGTCACCTAGGACTGATGCTATTGCTACAAATTCTAATTAGACTCAGGAAAGGGAATTACTCCCAGCTTCTCCCTGAGATACTCAAAAGTATCTTTTGATAAAGGCTTTGTAAAAATGTCTGCTAACTGTTCTTTAGTTCTCACATAGTCCAACTTTACTTCTTTGTCCACAACTTTTTCTCTTTGAAAATGATATTTGATCTCAATGTGTTTTGTCTTTGCGTGCATCACAGGGTTCTTTGACATATTGATAGTGCTAGTGTTATCACAGTGAATAACAATAGGATAATCAATCTGAATACCAAAGTCTTTAATTATCTATTTGATCCAAACCATTATTGAACAATTCAATGCTGTTGCAACATACTTAGCTTCTACTGTTGACTAAGAGATACAATTATGCTTCTTTCTTGTCCAAGTAACCAACCTGTCTCCAAGAAATACTATTCCTCCTGAGGTAATCTTCTTGTCATCAACACAACCTGCCCAATCTGCATCTGTATACACATGAAGTTGTATATTATTTGAGTTAGGATACCATAACCCATAGTCTATAGTCCCTTTTAAGTATCTTAATATTATATTTATTGCTATTAGGTGATTTTGTTTGGGTTCAACTGCAAATCTTTCAACAATGCCAACTGCATTGGAAATATCTGGTCTTGATTGAGTAAGATATATGAGATTTCCAATCATAGACTTGTATAATGTTTTGTCAACTATTGTGGAGTCATCTTCTTTAGAAATCTTGCTTCCTGTTATCATGGGGGTGCTTACTGGTTTGCAATCTTCCATTTTGAAAGTCTTCAATATCTCCTTCACATACTTGGAATGATTTATGAATATGCCTTTGTCTGTTTGTTTTACATTTAATCCCAAAAAGTATTTGATAGGTCCAATCATGCTCATTTCAAACTCACTTTGCATCTCTTTAGAGAATTATTCACTAAGCTTGTCATTACCTCCAAAGATAATGTCATCAAAAAAGATAGCAACAAATAGTAGTCCATCAGGTGTCTCTCTCACGAATAATTTGCAATCTTCTGCTCCCTTTTTTAATCCAATCTTTGTCAAGTAACCATCAAGTCTCTCATACCAAGCTCTTAGGGCCTGTTTAAGTCCATAAAGGGATTTCTTTAGTCTGCATACCATATCTGGTTTGTCTGATAAATTAAATCCTTCAGGCTATTCTATGTAAACTTCTTTCTTCAAGTCACCATTCAGAAAAGCTGACTTGACATCCATTTGATATACTTTAAAGTTCTTGAATGTTTCATAGGCCAAAAACAACTTGATAGCTTCCAGTCTGCTCACAGGGGAAAATGTATCAGTGTAGTCTATTCCTTCTCTCTACGCATATCCTTTACATACCAGTCTTGCTTTGTTTCTTACTACTACACCATCTTCATTCATCTTATTCCTGAATATCCACTTTTTTCCAATCACATTTTTGTCACAAGGTCTAGGGACCAATTCCCATGTATCATTCTTGATTATCTGATCTAATTCTTCTTTCATAGCTTTTTGCTAATCTGAATCATTAGATGCATCTTCAACACTCAAAGGTTCAATTTGTGAAAGTAGACATACCTCTTCATCAACTGTTAAACCTTTTGCTTTAGATCTTGTCAAAACTCTACTGCTCTACTCTCCAATGATATATTTTTTTGAATGGTATCTAGTTGTGAATTTTGGAACTTTAGGTGTGACATCTTCATCTGTAATCTGTGATTGCTCTTTTCTTGTTTTAGGGTCATTTCATGATACATCAATACAATCAAACATTTCACCAATAACTGTTTCTTTACTGTTAGGCCTGGGTTCATCTTCAATCACAGGTGCACAATCATAGTATCTTTCTTGAATCATGAACTTCTCATCAATCTTCACATGTTTACTTTCAATTATCTTCTTCAATCTCAAGTTAAAACATCTATATGCTTTGCTTTTAGTAGAGTAACCAAGGAAAATACCTTCATCGCTTTTGGCATCAAACTTACCAACACCATCATCTCTATTGATGTAGCACTTGCTTCCAAAGATTCTGAAGTATTTTACTATAGGTACATTACCAAACCAAAGTTCATAAGGTTTCTTATTTGCGCCTGGCCTTATTTGTATTATGTTGATAGTATAGACTATTGTATTGACTGCATCTCTCCAATAGGTAGGTGCAACTTTTCCTTCTATCGTGATAGTGCGTGCTGTGTCAAGTATGATCCTATTTCTTCTTTCTACGATCCCATTCTGTTGAGGGGTTCTAGGAGCACTCAACTATCTTTTGATCCCATGTTCTTCACAATACTCATAGAACTGGTCAGAGGTAAATTCTCCTCGTCTATATGATATCAGACACTTTAGTTTTAATCCATACTCATTTTCAAATTTAGCTTTGAATATCTTGAATCTCTCAAAAGCTTTAGATTTATCCTTTAAGAATGCAAACCACATCATCCTTGAAAAATCATCAACAAACAAAATAAAATACCTTTCTCCATAGTATGATCTTGTTTGAGTAGGACCACATAAGTCTGTATGCACTAGATCCAATTTGTTTTCTACTAAATTTTACTTGCTTCTGAATGAGCTCCTTACATGCTTTCCCATCACACATTCCCTGCACATAGTATCAACTGGTCTTGCAATACTAGGAAGATCTCTTATTGCCTTTACATTGCTTATCTTTAGTATGTTGTCAAAATTGATATGACAAAGTCTTTTGTGCCATAGCCAACTGTCATCTACTTTTTCAACAAAACAACTTACTTCTAAATTGAGCTGATAGACATTACCTTTAGTCTTAGAGCCTGATACAATCATATCTCCTTGTTTGTTGTTAATGATGCACTTTTTGTCTTTGAATTCCAACCGATATCCTTCTTCAAGTAATTGTCCAACACTTAGTAGGTTATGATGTAAACCATTGACATAAAGAACATCATCTGTCTTGTTCTTTCCATCTAAGGTGATAGAACCTCTGCCTATGATAGGTTTGGGAGTGTTATCTCCAAATTTAAGCATACCACCTTTGTACCTGTCCAGATGCACAAATCTGTCTTTGTCTCGTATCATGTGATGTGAGCATCCATTGTCAATGATCCAGTCAGTTCTGATGTCTACTTTGGAAACTAATGCTAACTCTTGACCTTTCTTCTCATCTTCATTGTCCATTTCTTCGAGCATTTTCTCAATGTCTTTAATGGAAATGAATCAAATTTCATCTTCTCCTGAATCATCATCAGTTACACCTTCTTCAACATGATAGCATTCCTTAGTATATTTGGGTTTGTAATCTAATTTGAACTTCTTGACTCTTGTAGGACACTTAGATGCAAAATGGCCAAATTTGTTGCATGAAAAACATTTGAATGGTAGCTTTCCTTCATATTTTCCTTTAACTTTTATTTCTTTCTTGTCAATCATAGAAATTATTTGTTCTAGCTCTGTATCCACTTCTTCTTTCTCTTTATTACTAGAGCTGCTCAAGGATTTCTTACTATGGACTGAGGCTTTGAAAGCTATTTCACTTTTAGGTTCTATCTTCAATCTTGATATCTCAAATATAGAGATTTTTCTGATCAAAGTCCCTCTCTTGAAGTCTTTTGAAAATTTCATAGTCTCATCTAAGATATTGATCTTGCTCTCATAGTCTACTATCAATGTAGTCATCAGTTTGTCCATTATGTCTTCCTCTAAAATTTCTCCACCATTGTTTCTGATTCCTGACACTGCTTCATTAATCCTATAATTATAAGCTCTGATGTTCTCTTCAGGTAGAATCTCTAAGTTGTTATACTTATTTTACATGTCTTTCTCCGTGCATTCTTTGCTTGAATATCTCCTTCAAACATATCTTCTAAATATTTCCATATGGTGTAGGCTTTGTCTACTTTCTTAATCTCAGAGAATTCACTGTCAGATAATGCACTTATAAGGGCTTCCTTGGCAATTGCATTAGCGGTGAATACATCCTTTTGTTTATTAGTAGCATCATCTTTTGCAAGGTCTTTTAGAGAGGGAACAAAAATTTCTTGTGTGGATATTTCAAAAATCTCAAAACCAACGCACTGTAGATGTGTTATCATTTTGTTCTTCCAATCAAGATAATTTTCTCCATCAAATTTAGGACTCTCTTTTCTGAAGTATGCCATCTGATCTACCTTAAGCTGTTAAGATTTCTCTCCAAGGAACTTGGATATGATACCAATTTTTAGTAATAGTCCCAAGAGATAATTAAGAGAGGGGGGGGGGGTGAATCAGCTATCTACAAGATTCAATTCTTTTGTTTATTAAGTACAAAATAACTTTAAACATAAACTCAACAAGATAACACAAAATTGAACAACACAATTTTGATGACGGGGAAAACCAAATTAGGTAAAAACACCGGTGGGAATTAGCACCCACAAATAACTATACTAGTTTATAATGATCCTTGTTAGAAGATCTTGCAACCATGTTAGGAGTTGATCTTTACAATGCAATAAGTACAGAGACCTGGTCAAAGGTCGGACCCTGTTAGGAGTCTTTTACAAGTAACCCTATTAGGGGTGAGGACACATTGTCCAAGAGATCACTGCTCAAATGATGAAGTCTGCAACCTTTTGTATAGTAGATATACACTATATCTGATAATGGACTATTTGAGTAGACCCGCTGTCTTGATCAGGTCCAGTGAATTGTAATCTTCTTCTGCTTCTTCACATAGATCTTAAACTTTTACTGTTTAACTTTCTGCTTTGCTCTGTCTTTTCTTTTTCACTTCATTTTCACTCTTAACAATCATATTTGAACTGCTATATGTATCTTCTTGAAGGATAAGGTCACGACAGCTATAGGAAACACTTCAAAAACTTCCTTGTTGGCTTAACTAAGCACACAATCAAAGTTAGGACTGCACAACTCAAGATGAGTGGACGCGTCGGTTCACATAGTAGGCTCTACCAAATCAACTTAAACATCAAACTTCTGTTGAAACACATTTAGCGCCTTTGGATAATCATCATTAACCCATAACTAAACATGCATATAAACACACATATCTCGAAGATAGGCGCAACTCAAAAAATAGTGTAAATACGTCAGCTCTTTAACAGATAATCTCCAGAAACTGTAACTGCCAAAACAAATTAACATAACTCATCTGTAACTGCATATCTGAATATGCGTGTATGAAAATTGCATCAAGAACATGTCTAAAACATAGATGTAAATGTGCAAGGCTCTAAAATATATGTACTAATAGGATACTACTATATATTATATGTCGTCATCAATGACAAACATACAATCAATTATTTGCACATAATCAAATCTCCAACAGATAGTACTGACCTCACCTTGGCGTACAAATAAACAAGATCGAGAGATGTGAGTCTTTTCTGCCTTAATGCAGGAGCTCTTATGACATACACCTTGTTTATTTGACATTGGAGGATCATAAGGACCACACCAACAAGCAGTAGACAAAGAAAAGATTAACAAAATAAATGAGAACATGCAACATACAAAGAGAAATTCAATCATAGCTCAACATGTTTCAAAGTTTTCTAATGTGTAAATGTATAGGGAGTGTTGAGATACACTGTAGTGCTTGTGAGTGCTTTGTGTTGGATTTCTATCGGTAGATGTTGTTTACATTCACGATATCCAATGTGTGTTGAAAAAAATAGATGTATCCAAAGATAGTGTTAAGAAACACTTTTGATTGTGGTGTTGAGAAACACCTGTTTGTGTCATTAGAGAGTTGTCCTTGAGAAGTGACAAGATCAGTGAATCTAGTGTAATCCAAAGATATGATCTACTTGGGGACTCATTCCCCTAGCAGAAAAAAATGATGACAGACTTGACTCATACTGCGAGGATAAACTTGATTTGATTGCCCCCAGGATTATGACTCTGGATCAGTGTCAAGTCAAGAGGGTTCTCAGAGGAACCAAAGTGTCACAAAAGTGACTGAAAGATATATACAAACAAAGGAAAATAATTTCCAAGATCGAGCATCGATAGATAGAGCATTGAGTACAACTCTAATTTCAAGGGATTGATGTCGATTTGCAGATATATGTTGTTTGTGAGAAATATCATCAGTACGACGATAGTAGGCAGACGCAGTGAGAACCACTAGTGATTGATGCGAGAGAGATTCAGAAGTAGAAAGATCTTAGTAATAACTAGGCATCAGTAGGCAGACGTAGTGAGAACCAATGGTTACTGATGCAAAAAGTAATAGGATAGTTCCCCCTAGACCAGGATGGTTGCCCCTAGAGTACGAATAGTTTCAATCAAGTTTTCGAGAGTCATCTCCAAAACAAATCTTGACTCTCAGGCATCTGGGTTAGATTTCCTAGATACCTAGCATATTATCACCTTTCAAAAGACTGTCCCCAGAATGAGGCTCAATCTTTAGGAGTTAGGTTTAGATTGCCCTGATACCTATTCATTGAAAGAGAGTTAGAGATTTTTTTGGTTGATGCGTCAAAGTGCCTATTGCTAGGTTTTCACCAAGATGATCATTTTTTGAGGACTTTTTACAATTTTTAGTTTTTTTTTTTTTCTTTTAGAGATTTCTCGATCTCAAGCAAGATCACATTAGTTTGTCCCCAATGTCTAGCAAGGTGTAGGACATTGTAGATGGATTAGAAAGTTGATGTATGAGACAAATAGACAATGATGGATGAAGAGGGTGAATGCGACCCTCAAGGAAAATCTCCTCAAGATTACCCAAGCTAGGGAAAAAAGAATATAGCAATGTAGGCTCATGGAGCGGTGCTGGATAGAATATAGGATAATGACCTAATGTCATGAAAAGCATGTAGTCCAAAAGAGTGGACATGTCAAGAGACTTTTGAGAAATAGTTTTTAATTTTTTTGATCAAGACCAAGGGGTCAATTTTGGATAAGACATATCTATGATCAGGATAAAGGTTGATGGAGGAATAAGTGCATGTTTTGGATTATGGCAGGAATGCACAGAGATAGGAAGGATATTCTTGGGATAAGAAAGATCACGATAGGGTGCCATGGATGAGAGAAAGTGAATACCCTGATGGAAAGGATAATGCATGGAAAGAGGCATGATGCTCATGGATAGGCTCAACCTTGTCAAGATCAACAAAAGGAACATGGATGGTCATAGGCTTGTTGCATGTAAGATATGATGGATAAGATGAAATGGAAGGAACTTCCCCCCAAGTGAAGAGTGAAAGTAGGAGGAATTATGAATGACACCTTTTTGCTAGGTTTTCATCATGGTACTTTTCCAAGGCACCACAAGAAGTGGTTTTCACCATAGGACAGATTGATTTATCTTTACTTTTTCTACCAAGGTGCCTATTTACCAGGTTTTCACCAAGGCACTTTTTTATTTTATTTTTGTACTTTTTGATTTTATGGAGGAACTTAAGATTCTTTCTCTTTGGATAGTGGTCCTTTAAAATATATGATATGATGGGCCAAGGCCGCTTAAAGTATGCTCAAAGATGTTGATAGGGTGATGGTAGGGAAGAATGATATGGAGGATAAGGGAGTTAGTAGCCAAGGATTTATGTGATGGATTGGATAAGAGGAATGGAAGAATATGGGATGGATGGGTAGTAGGTAGGTGTAGGATATTGGATAGGGTATTGAAAGGTTTGTGTAGAGGTAGATGGAAATGGGGATAAGATCAACATTGACACACCCCTTGAAGGGTAGTGGACGAATGGAGGAAAAATGGATGGAATAGCTTGAGGATTTGATTTATGAGTGGATATGGATCTTGGTATATGAGGACCCAAGATGGAGTTAGAAGATGGGAGATGTTTAGATGGAGATGCAGTGGGAGACTTTGGAAGCTTGGATGCCAACTTTGAATTTTCCTTTTTGTTCAAGCCTTTTAAGAGAGACTTGGGAATCCACATAACTTTTGATTTTCCTTTAATTTTGGATGATTTAGAATGCAATTAATCCATGATGGATTTAGGAACCCATAGTTTCTTTGATTTTATTCTTTTCTCAGTGGACCTTTGTGGTCTCTTGAATATATATTTTTTAATTTATGATCATATGTCGATTAGACTGGACATAGTGATCTTCATATGTAAGTGGATTCTTGTATTTTTGATTTCTTCGTTGCACATCCAAACTACGTCCAAAAGACTTGGGAACTATGGATGAATAGGGCTGATATGGATGGTTCATATGGATGGGTTGATAGGGAGAGTTCAATGATGTATGTCTTTGTTGATCTTGATAGGGGATAGGGTAAGTGTATGAAAAACTAGTAGTTATAGGCATGTTAGATGGAGGGATATAATGACCCAATATAGATGGAAGGTTTGATGGTTTCAACTTTGGGATATAGGGACCAAGGATGGATTTGGAGGATGGAGAAGGATGATGCTTACATTTGAATGGAGGGATATAAGGTGTGGAAGGGATATCAACATATTTAGAGTGAGCTGCATGACCAATGCTCTTCTCTTTTGAATTCATCTTCATATCAATAGAAGCATGAACATATTTGATAGGATAAATTTTGATAGGAGTAACTGAAGCTTGAGGGGATTTATTTTTGTACAAGGGATTTGGAGGAATGATGTTTTCTTGAGGTGGATATGGAGGAGCATGACAAGGAGATGATGGGATGCTCTAATCTTGACAAGGATCTTTTGATGGTGTACAAAGGGTACCTTTCTCTTGATTTTCAATAGGCCCATTAGAGATGCCAGCAAGGATATCTTGATCTTGCTTGGGAGATGGATAAGATATAGGAGATGTAAGAGTTTCTTCTGGGAAGAAATTGAAGGGGATGATGAAATCATCATGAGACTCTTGAGATATGTGACTTTGGTCAACCATTGGATAAGGATGGACGGTTTCTTGATCTTGATCATTACTGATATTTATTTCTTCACACTATGGATTTCCCTCTTGACATGTAGCTACTTCTAAGGATGAGGTAGGATTTTTGATCTACATGAGGGATTCTTGAGAAGCTGATGGAGCATCATTTGGAATATGTATGAAAAGTGTTGAAGCACATGGATTCTTTTGTTCTATGATCTTTGAAGCCTGAGAAAGACTTGCAGCTCTTTGTTGATTAGCTTGTATCTCTTTTAGAGGTAGTCCTTGAGAGTAGACATAGTCATCATTAGGCTCAGTTCTTGATAGAGATGATGAAGCTTTAGGAGATGAAGGAATGGTAGAAGAAGTAGATGTGATATGCGAACCATTGCTAGACAAGGATTTTTGATATTGATCATGCTTGAGATTAGTATCTTCACTAGCTGATTCATTAAGATTTTCCACTTTGATTATGTCATCATCTATGAGATCTTGGATTTTATGTTTCAACTCTATGCAAGATGAATTTTTATGCTTATTTCTTCGATGATACTCATAATAAGGACTCAAGAATCACAATCCACGTGATGTGGCTGGAGGCAATGTGATGAGATTATGCATAAGAAGTTCTTGCAATGCTGATTTATAAGATTGTCCTAAAGGAGTAAAAACCCTCTCTAAAGGATAATTAGATGCTTCTTGACTTGCAATATCTTTCTTTTGCAGATAGAAAATACTTTCATCTGATTCTGTCATAGTTTCCTCTACATTCTCTCGATCAAAGATAGGGTTGTCATAAAACTGTGCTTGATCAAAGATGGGTTTACTGTGCTTAGATACCTATCTGCTTGATGAGGACTTATTTAATTGTGCATCATTTTCTTGCTCTAATTATTGGAGTTCATATTTCAAAGTTTGGAGTGGTTTTAATAAGGTTGCCATAAGAATCTCTTCTTTTGTGTTGTTAGACATTGTAATATTATGTAAGGGGAATGCGTTGCTACTTCAAGTCAAAATAGTCATAGAAAAAGATTATGTAGGGAGACTGAAATAGGACTAAGCTTAGAAATATGTCTCAAGATAAGTGCACAAGAGTGACAATAGGTGAAGTATACCCGACATGAGTTGTCAGAGATAAGGCTAGAACAATTGAGAGATGACTATCACATCGCAAGGTATGACAACACAACAAAGACAATAGGTGAAGTATACCTTGCATGAGTCATCAAAGATAAGGCTAGAATATCTGAGAGATGACTATCACATTGCAAGGTATAACAACATAGTAGAAAAAGTAAGTAAATAAGAGACAAGACAAGTTCAAGCAAGAATCATGTAGTTCTCAACCCGAGACATCCAGTTGCAGAATGTGTACAGACAGGAAACAGGCAGACAGACCCCAAATAGAAACTAGATTGAGCAGAGGAACACATGACAAATGAAAAATAGCTCACTGTTATGGAAAAATGAGACAGTTTCATGCGAAGAAGTACTTTCTCGTGCGAAGATTCCTACAGGCTCACATGAACTTTGAAGCCAAGTGCGAAGAAACACAGAACTAGTGTGACAATTTGGTAAGAAGATGACAAAAAATAGTAAAATATCACATGAAGATTAACAATACCTCACATGAAGATTGTCATAGAGTGTCGTAGAGATGCAGGATGTCGCCTAAAATTGTTCAAAAAAGCAAGCAAGTTTTCATAGAAACAGACATTTGAGACCGTTTTAGAGTGAAAAATTTGCGTTTGTGAGACACAGATTAGACTGTTCTCTAACATAGTGTTCAATTTGCATATTGTTTTTGGACCATTTTTAGATTGATAGATTTGAGTTTGGACGTTTAAGCAATTGTGACATAAGCAGTAGTCAAAAATAGTTCAGCCGAGGACAAAGCAACTCAGAAGAATGAGGGAGGCTTGACAAGTTTGAACATGTTGAACATTTGAGGACTCAAGAAAAAACACTCACTTATCCCTAAAATGGTATAGAAGACAAAATATTTACCTCACAACTTATGCGCACACATGCACCTCACACAACAGTGTCACCCCCGAGAGGGCACCCGTGTTTTTGGTGTTTCCAAGGACTCAATAATATATGTTCAAAGGACACCCTCAAATTAGGGGCTAGTGTCATATACCACTTTCAAACATCCAAGTGCATGCCTATGGTGAGAATCTATGGGAGAGAATCATCCCCCTCCCAGTGCAAAGATTATGTCCCCTTTCGGAGATGAAATGAGTAAGCAACTAGTTACAAGTGGTGTTTAGTAGGCTTCCATTCACATTAAACTTTAGTGGCCTCACAAGCGAGGTTGAGACATATAGCCACACCAACACCTAAAAGTGTACACCCTTGGCAAGCAAGGCTGGGAGCGACGCCGCTCAGTACAATAGATAGGGCTTCCTCGAGATGTTCAACATCAAGAATCAAGAGGAAGAAATTAACATGGATTTGGAGTCTTTTGCTCAACGAAGAAACTTTATTATAGTGGGGTGGAATCACTGGCGAAAGGTGTGTACGCACTTGGGTTGTTCCCGGAGGTTCAACTTCCGACAGGCCCTCTAAAGGTGACCCAGACTTGGCTTGGCTTCAAGGGTCTAAGTTTCTGATTCTCCCCGAAGGGGAAAAGATCATACTCCTCTACCTCTACACCTTACCCAAAATTCAAGACATATTCATCACCGAGCTAACTCATCTTTCAACAAATCCAAGAGATTCTAGGTTTCTAATTCTATCGAAGAGAGAAGAGCATACTCCCCTCACTAATGGACATGCTAATTGATTCATTACCTTTCCTTTCTCCCCTTAGTATCAATCCCTTAGTAGTGTCTAGGTCTTAGATTCATTCGTGGGAATCACTTCCATGTAATGAAGAGCCTAATACCCTATTCTTCTATCAAGATCCTTAAGAAATTTTAGCAAGGCCCTAGTTAGACTATGTAGAGAAAGCATGAAAACAAATACAATGTTTAAGTAGGTTTGAAGCTCTTTGACAAGTGTTGTTTGACATGCGTCCTGCAATCAAATAGTGAGTAAATTTGTGTGTTTGAAGGAGTCTTCAACATCTCATCCTACAGATCACTAGTTAAGCTATATCAAAAAAATAAATAAATCAGGAAATCACAGAAAACCAGAAACAACGGATATCAATGGTAAAAAAAAATGTAAACAGAATAGAAAATTAAATTCTCTGGTGTCAAAGTTTGCACGAAAAACTGGAATATTCCTCACGAAGAACTACAAAGAAGCCCGCGAAGAACTAGAAAGTTTGCGTGAGTCTCTGTGAAATTTTGTGCGAGATTTCACAATAGAGACGTACAAACAGGAAACATAATTGAAAGAAAAAGTTAATAATGAGGCCAAAAATTGATTTTCCTAGCCCACGGTGGGTGCCATAAATGTATATGCTAAATGTGGGCCTCTAACTTAGCCATACACTTCAACATAGTCATTGTTCATCAATCACACACAAGAATGAATATAGATTTATTCATCCTGCATGCCTGAATGACTCGACCTATTTCCTCCTATCTAGACGGGGTCTTTGAATACCTCTCAGAATCTATGATTCCAAAAACCTAGACCAATCTAAGAATGAAGGATTTAATCTAGAAATGTAAATGCAAGATTAATCTAAGAATGAAAGATGCAAGATTAATCTAGAATTAAATATGAGATTAAGCTAGGAGGCAAGATTAAACTAAGAAATGAGTGTAAGATATTAATCTAAAAATGAGATTAATATAAAAATTCTTGAAATAAGCTAACCTAGACATGATTAATCTAGAAATGATCTTAATCTATTGCAAATGAAAGCTAAGAATAATGAGAGTTTTGAATGCATAAATGTGAGTTAACAATTCAACATCGATTCGATATTCTAACAATGCATTCTCCCTTTTTATGAATGAGAAATAAGAGAGTTCTTTATAGAATGAGAGTCCAATTTAGGATGACAAGTTTCCTTTGGGAGAAATAATTAACACCGCAAAATCCAGTTTAGATTAGCAAGTTTCCTTTGAGAGAAACAATGAACTTTTATTGTTTTGAGTGAATGAAGCAGTTAACTGATTTGTTGCACTTTTGAATCTTTGTCAACTCAAATTCCATTTCTGAACTGAAGTGAGGATTTTGGAGAGATTGTTTGATTAAATAAATGAAATATGACCTCATAAATGCATTTTCTCAATTATTTGAATAATTAAGTTCAATTATTGAAATGAGGATGTTTATTTAATGGTCAAATATTATTTAATTCCTTTTTATGTATTTTAGCTAAAAGGATGAATTTAATTTAATTAAAGTGCTAGGACTTTGTAATTAAATTGATTGAATCATAGGGTTCATTTAGCCAATTGTAATTGATATTTAGGAATTAAATATAGTATGTGATTATTGCACATTTAGGATTTTTTGCATTTGACACTTAGGTCAAGTAGAGTTAGTCAAAAATTAGAATTTCCTAGTACAATAGGACTTTGATGATTCATAAGATTGACAAATGAAACAAAATTGGTTGTGGTTGCAATTTTCCAATTTTGGGGTGTTACACCTCTCACATTCAATTTTCTTAAACAGGGTCTTAGCTTTGCTCCTTCTCCCCGCTCCATTCCTTTTGTTGACTTCCTCATTGAATTGAAAAATTCAGTCTGCAATCTTCCTTCGGAGGTGAGGGAGGAGGTTCAACAAGATTGTGTTATTTCCCTTAGGCATGCAAAGCCTCCTAAGCGCAATAGTCCCAAGGCCAAGTTTCTTGCCTTTAAAAATAATTTTCACAATAATGAATTAATTATTTCCAAAGATGATAAATGCAATTCCATAGTCATTATGAACATGGAAGATTATATATCTAATATTACGGACCTTCTTTTAGACACTAGTAGCTACAAAATTGTCACTCGCAATCTATTTTCCAAGATCGTTAAAAATGTTAGAGCAACGATCTATGAGTCCTTGTAAGATGAGGCCACCAAGAGATACCTCCTTCCCTCCAAGGAAGTCACCCTCACATTTATGGGGTCCCTAATATTCACAAAGCCAATGTCTCTCTTAGACCCATCGTTGATACCATTGGCTCACCCACTTGCTTGTTAGCTTCGTTCCTTTGGCAAGCTAATTTTGCCTCTTGTGGGTAATTGTGACTCTTTCATCGAGGACTCTTCCCATTTTGTCAATTTCATCAAAGATGCCAAATTGGATAGTGGTGACATTTTGGTAACCTTTGATGTTGTCTCCCTCTTCACTAAGGTTCCTATTTTTGACTCCATTGAGATTTTTAGATGTAAAGTTAATGACGAGATCACCTCTTTGGTGGAGTTGTGCTTAAGATCAACCTTTTTATCCTTCCAAGGTGTTATCTACGAATAGGTGGATGTTGTGGAAATGGGATCCCCCCTTTCACCCTTCGTTGCTAATATATAAATGGAGAAATTTGAGGGTTTGGATTTGAACTCTTTTACTCTCAATCCTAAGTGGTGGAAATGCTATCTGTTACAAGTGTAGTTTCCGTTGCACCAAAAGATCGACTTGTCAATGCTTGATACAACTAGTAGACTTATAGAATCCATAGGAGGAGGTTAGTCCCTTGTTAATAATCTTGATAGGAGCAATGAATATTTTTCCAAAAATCTCCCCCTTAGTGTTACCCAAGGGGATTTGAAGCTGTGACCATGGTCTGATAGCACTTGTTACAAGTGTGGTTTCCTTTGCACCAAAAGATCAATATGTCAATGCTCGATATTGTATCATCAGAAAATGGAAGCACTTCCATTTAGGAATTTTTATCCCTTTGAGTAAGTGGTTTTGGGTCATGTCAAATGCATTGAATGGGTCTTTGACTTGGATCTATTTTTTTCCCATGTTCTGCCATGTTTTCCACTTTTCTCCCACTTGTTCCTGGTATCATGCCTTGAAATATTGAGGCTCTTGACCTCAGGGTCAAGGTCAACCTTCTAGGTCAAGGTCGATGTTTACCTAACCTAGGTCAAGTTTGACCTCAACCCTGACATAGGTCAGGGTCGATCTCAACCTGACCCAGGGTCCAAATTTAAAATTCCCAAGATCTTCGGATGTTGGGGGTTGGAAAGAATTGTTTCCCACTTCTAGGTCGGTTGTTTCAGACTCCGAAGTAATGACTCTTAAAAACATATTTAATATAGGTCCACATCTAAGGGGTATAGGCCTAATTGGAATTTAATTCTCCTATTTTGGCCTCTCTAGAATTTTGTGCCCTAGATTTGTATATAAGGAAGCCTTCTCCTCTCATTTTCTCTAAGAAGACTAAGACACAAGAAGATAAAATAAATCAATTGAAGGATAATATATGCATGATCTATTAAAATAATTCAAGAATTCAAGAATTCAAGCATTCAAGAATTCAATTCATCAAGGAGATCCATTGGTAGCCATTGAAGGATTCAAGCTCTATGGGGCCCTCTTGTTGAAGATTTCTCCATCCACATCCATTCAATCTTCTTCCTATTCCAAGATCCATTCAAGATTGGTGTTAAAGATCTAAAGGAAATTGATTTAATACATCCTACATACTACATCCTACATTTTACATTCTACATCCATTTGGAGTATTCATACTTGTGTATCCAAGGATTCAAATCCTCCACAAGGGTTTCAACATAAACAAGGTGAATTATTCTATTTACTTTGTTTATTACTGCAATTTTAGTTCTATTATAGGGTTAATTCCAAAATCAGGGTTTGACCAAGGCAAACCCCTCCCCCCAACAAACAAAATCATTTTTCTTGCAGGAACATGTACAAAACAATGAATTACAGAGCATATTGGAATACCCTTTTCGACAAACTTTTAGGATCCGCGAATAGAATTTTTGTTGGAGCAACGCAGGTCAAGGTCGCATTAAAGTGGTCAAGGTTGAACTTAATTTGGGTCAAGGTAAACCTAGAGTAGGAAAGGAAAATATTTCTGGGTTTTCTCTGTCTCTGTGTTTCTGTTCCAGATCCGGTTGCAGAATTTCCAGAAACTTGGTACATACATAAAAAAAGAACAATTTCTAGATCTGCTATACTTTGAGGTTATTATTTGTCTTCAATTAATTTCAATTAAGGTTTTTTATTATTTTAGATCTATTACACCCTCTCCTTCTCTCCCTCCTCATAGAACCAAGAATGTAAGGTTTTCCTCTTTCTTCTTATTTCCAATTGATTAATTGATTTGTGCATTGACCATTTTCTTGTGGTTAATCAATTTGGATCTTTACTTTGTAAATTTGGGGCTAGGAGGATAATCTTACCTTCCACAAACCTTTCAAAATATAAGTTCATTAATCTTACAATACATCCACATTATACATCTTACACCGCTATACATATTTTATCTCTCACATTTTGGTGAACCCACTTACAAAAACTCTTTCTTTTGTGGTGTTAGATTTACATTTCATGTTAGATCTTGCATGCATATTAGATTAGCCTTTTTTATTTTCTTGTATTTACATTTTCCTAGTTTAGTTCATTTGCATTGCATTAGTGTATTAGGTTTACTACCTCTAGTCCTACTTATAAAATCCCGGTTAGAAGAAGTCGTAGACCTATGGGTTCCTTTGATCCCGAGTCTTCCTCTCCTTTCCTTAGGTCCCGAATGACAATTTGATCACTCATGATTCCAATCCTTCTCATAGCATAAATCTTCTCACTCATCTTATGATGAGGATGGTGCTTTAAGAGTTCCTCCTAAACAAGTCCAAAAACTTTCAAGTGAACTTGATAAAATGGGAAATTGGATTATTCAAGAAAACCATAATCAATATTCTATTCAAGCTATAGAGGCCCTTAAGAAAGTTCTTCATGATAGTGATCAAGGTATTAATCTCTTGCGTGGTATCACTCATCTTATGCATTTAAATGTCAAACCCTTAGCTCAAGAAGCTCAAGATCTAGGATTCACTCCTCCTGTCACTAGTGTGGAACATTCTTTAGTTCCTTACCTCGTATTCCCTCATATAATCCTCCTTTAATGACTATATCTCTTCCATATTCCAATGCTCTAGCTTCAAATCTTCCACTTCAATCTCTTCCTATGAGTGTTCCACCGATATCTCTACCTACCTCACAGCCTTCTTACCATAGTGTTCCTTTTACCTATTCCAACCCTCTTCCAACTATACTTCCAAGTTTTCCACCGGTTGTGTCTTCCATTCCCATCACTTCCTACACTTTTCCTAGTGTTCCTAATATTTCTACGCCTCTTATTTCCTCTAATGTTTCCACAATCATTAGTCTTGCTCAAACTGTGTCCTGTTTACAACAACAACTTGCGTCCTTAACTCAATCCAAGTTTAGTATTCCTACATGTGACATGGGTAGTCCTTTATCCGTATACATTATTCATGCTCCTATCCCTTAGCAAGCCAATATGCCTCATCTTGAGAATTACAATGGCAATTGAGATCCTGTCACTCATGTTAAAATATTTAAAATCCTTTGTAGTGACTATGCCCATGACCATAGAATTTTAGCCAAGTTGTTTACTATAAATTTTCATGATAAGTCATTGCAATGGTATTGTTCCTTGCCTCCTTATTCTATTGATTCTTTTCCAAAACTTGCTATTGCCTTTATCCAATAGTTCCAAAATAACATTGGTCCGCAAGTATCCTTAACTGATTTGATGCATTATAAAAAAAATACTAAAGAAAAATTGACTGAATTTATTCGTAGATTTAAGCATTTGTATTCTCAAATTTCTTATCCTATTCCTGATATTGATATTCAGCATATGTTTATTTCAAATTTGCAAAAGGATATTAGAGATAAGATTTTTCTTACTGAATTTACCTCCTTTCAACAACTTTGTGCAACGCTTCATCATTATCAATTGCAAGTGAGTCAATTTGAGATCAACACTCCAATGGATCCTGTTCCAGTTGATAAGAGTGATGCTACTCCTAATCCCAACAAGTTTTAGAAACCTAACAACTATGTCAAGATAAATAAACAAGAAAATGCAATTTCTGATCAAGTCGCTTTTGCATCCAACAATGCCACTTTTGCATCCACTGCTTTTCGTTTGAATTGTACGTTTACTCCTCTTTTTGAATCTTTACATTCTATTATGAGTAAATTTTTGAATTCTAATATGATTACTTTTCCTCCTATTTGACCTCTTCTTCATACTACGATGGCATCTAAATCCTTTGACCCCAAAGCCTTTTGTCAATACCATCATCAAAATGGCCATGATACTGAGAAGTGTTATTCTCTAAAACATAAGGTTCAATACTTAATTGATTCTAATGCTTTATTTGTTGATAATTTTGATGGTAGTGGGAAAAAATTTGTCTCTTCTCCTAATCAAAACCTCCAAATCTATATGAATCCTTTTCTTACACATGATACTAATACCATTGTTCAACCATCTTCTGTGGATATTGTTTATGATTCAAAGATGGATGATCTCAATCATATTGTTAACCATGTGGAGCATGTTGTTTTTTCTCAACCTATCTCTCTACCCTGTTGGTGCTCAAATCAATAGATTGGATTTCCTATGGACTTGCCAATCCAATGCTTGGAAACCCAAGTGATTTGGCCAACTAACAAGTCACAACCAAGGCAATGTTGGAACTTCTGCAATTCTGGCTCTGCAAAACCAAGGCTGGTAGGCCTATACCTTGACTTATCCTTCAAGTTACAAGGCTTTTTATAGAAGATAAGTAACATTTCAACCTTCTCTCTCAAGTATGGCAAGGCACTTGAAAGAAATCTAACAGAAAGCAATATATCATGAACTGTAAATTGAAATACTTTAAGTAATTGAAAGAATGATTAGTAAATGTGTATGTAATTTGAAATGAACAAATAGATAAGATATCACAAAACTATAAACAATGAATTAAATAACTATAATCCAAATAAGCAAGAAAGACCAGTGCCTTAATCAACCACGGGCAATAGAGTCACTATCATTCCAATCTTATGTTCAACCTCAGAGACAGTTTTACAAGAAAATTTATCACTTCAAAGGTGTTATGGAATATACATGCAACCTAAAACAAATTCAGAGATATTTCAAAAGGGTAATACTTCTCAGATGACAGGCCAATTGACTGAGGTGTCAATCAACAGAATTTAACCATGCAAAATGAGAAAACCAATTGAAAATATAGACTATATTGAATCACATCAAGAAGCATGAACATCAAACTATCACTTTGAAGAAGTTCTATTGGTTTATCCGAGGGACTAATTGCAAAATGATTAATGAAACAATTGCATATATGAAGAAAAAAGACTTATCTTTATTGATTTTAAAGAAATAGTAC
>MU225679.1:1646831-1656915 GCA_018584345.1 Thuja plicata | reverse complement strand
ACACACACACACACACACACACACACACACACACACACACACACACACAATTTTTATTCTTTGATTTTTTGGTTTTCTCTTGATTATTCTTCATTTTGTTTTATTTGTATCTAGTTTTTATTTATATATTTATTTTGATCCTTCTATATATTTTTCTTCATTGATAGTTATATTCAGTTATTTATATTTTGTTTTTTCATTTATATGTTTTTGTTCTTTTTTGTTCATTTATATTTTATTTGGCTATAATTTCTCTTTTATAAATGCATTTAAAATAAAATAAAATTTGGTTGACTTTTTGACACACACACACACACACACTTGTTTTGATTTATTTTCTAGTTTTATTTCCATTTTATTTTATTTTGTTTCATTTCTTTTTAGTTATCTTTTTACATATTTTTATATTCATTTTTTCATTTTATGTATTTCTAGGTTTACTTATTTATTTTTTCATTCATTTGTATTCATTTTCATTTTCTTATTTTCAATTTTATTTCTTTTTATTAATCTTACTACTTTTATTTATCTTTATTTTTTCATTTTATGATTGCATTTCAATTTATTTATTTATTGTATATATATATAAAATTTGTTTTATTTCTCTTATTCATTTTTGTTCTTGTCTTGTTCTTTTAGTCTCTCCTTTTATTTTTATTGTGTTTAAGGGGTTAATTGTTTAGTGTGACTAGCTTTTTTGGCTATTTTATCGCTTTTTTCTCTTTTCTTTTTGAGTTTTCTCTTGGTTTGTGTGTCCTTTTTTCCCCTCTTTCTCTCTTCTTTTTATAGATTGTTGGTCTGCAATCTAGTATTTTGCATTCTTAAACTCTCTCTTCATCCCAATGATGGATCATGAAGTATGATCTGAATCATTTATGATAAAAATTTGCACACAATCTTTCCTAGAAGCATAATAGCGACAAAGATGTGAATTATGGATTCAATTTCATGTTACACCTTGGGAGTTGACCACTAAAAATACAAAAATGGTTGACTGGATCATTTTCAACAATTCTCCTCTTTTCTACTCTTACCATTGTTTAAGATGCATGTTTAAAATTCCACTAATATTTCTTAAGACCATTATGTTATCCAAAGTTGTTTTACTAACAATAGTAGTTTTTATATCTCATAGTGTTGCATTCCTATCTTTAGATTGACTATTATTTCCAATAGACTCAATGAAACTTGTAATAATAGATCTAACATGTTTAAATGATTCATCCATTTTAGGTTTAAAAAATGCGTAAATTTTTGATTTCTTTTCTCAACTTCAACATTCTCATCAATTGAATCATGAGTTGACATTGAAATGCTAGTTTTCTTCAATAAAAAATTTATTTGTATATCTTATTGGCATAGATTCTCTCTGAGACATCTCACCAAGAAGATTATCCAAAGCTTTACTTTCATTTTTCAAAAAATAATTTTCATTTTCGTCAACAGATGGATTTTCATTTTCACCATGCTCAAAAGGATTTTTAATTTTCATCTAGGAGAGGATTTTCATTTTCACCAATACAAGGATTTTCCTTTTCAACAAGGGGAGGATTTTCATTTTCACCAACACAAGGATTTTCATTTTCAACAAGGGCAACATTTTCATTTTCAAGTTCTATTTGATTTTTTTTAGGAATTAAACCAATTTCAAAATTGGTGTACCCAGCTTCTAATTAATTAACATAAGGAGCATAATCTATAATCATAATTTCCATATCATTCAAAGATGGATTTGAAGATGTACTTGGAATTGTGTATATTTTCATATTATATACATCATTGAAAGGTGCATTCAAAGACACACTTGGATTAGTATCTATAATTGTAGTACCCCTCCATATGTTTATACTTGAAAAAGGCTTATGTTTGGTTTTCATGCGCGTGTATGTGATGCTACTTATATCAATTAATTCAATTTACTTATGATAACATAGATGCTCATGATATGATGACAATTATAGAGATTTGTTACAATGTATTGGTTTCAGACTACTTATAATGGCATTAACATGATCTTCTATGGTAGACATGTTGATGTTATGAGATCAGTGTTATGCCTCATATATATGGATTATGTTGTTGATTATGTTTTAGTGATGGCTATATGTATTTGATTATGGTTATTGATGTACTGACCCTACTGACGCTTTGATTACCATTTTATGTCTTGATCATGTATGACGTGAATGTAAGATGAGGGACGAAGTCATAGTTACTTATTTGGGAGGTCCGCACGATTTCTTGTTCCCTTTCCTTGTTTGCTACTCTCTGTGTGTATATATACATACACACACACACATATATATAGATATATATACATACATACATACATACATATATATATATATATATATGTATATATGTATATATATGTATATGTATATATATATGTATGTATATATATGTATATGTATGTGTATGCGTATATGTATATGTATATATATGTTTGTGTATATGTATGTGTATATGTATATGTGTATTTATGTGTGTGTGTGTGTGTGTGTGTGTGGTTCATCTTTGTGTGGTAGTGTTGCAGGTACTAGGCATCGACTCCCCTAAATTGGTAGGACTGAGCGTTCCTTTACTCAATGAAATTAATTCTTGACGGAGATAGCATCAGACCCGCACTATCCTTCTGGTCATGTTTGGTTTGTGTTATGCTTGATTTTTTGGTCCTTCGTCATGTGAGTGCTTTCAAACATTTTTTTTCGGTCTTGATGGTTAAATAAATAGTGAACAATTTTTACTAAATGAAAACATAATAACATTAATATCATTTAACTAAGTGGATTTGATTTAACTATTAAATTAATATTATAAATTTAATGAAACATTAAGTATGGCTGATTAGTAAATTAATCTAACATCATTTTATAATAGGATTATGATAAATTATTATTGATTAATATTAACATTAATAAAATAATATTTTAAAATCAATATTTATGTTAATAAAATTAATAATTAAATTAACATAATTTAAATTATTAATTTCTTGTGATACAAGAAGATATTAATTGTCATTATATCATTATTATTATTGATTAATTCTACTTGATGAAATATCTAATATTGCTTGATCAATATATATATATATATATTAATTTAACATCACTTTATAATAAGGTAATGAAAGCATCATTAAATAATATTTAGGATCAACTAAATATAAATACGAGTTTAAGATAATACTTATCATTATTAAATTTATTTAACAATTTTTAATAATAAATTAGTGGTTGAGAAGATTTTGGGCTTATGGGATTTGTGTTTTTCATAGTAACTAATTATTTAACTTAATTTCAATATTAAAGATTAGAATTTTAAAAGTCTTATGTAGTTATTTTTTTTTTCCTTGAATGGGAGTTGAAGAGGTTTTTTTTGGCAATCTGAAGAGGTTAAGGATTTGAAGAGTCTTTCTTCGAGTGTTATGGAGCCTTTCTTTGTCTTTTGGGAGATTATTATTTTCAAGAAGGAAAAATTAGTACGACTGTGAAATCAGACGGTTGTAGGTGAATTTCGTTTGCCAATTGAAAGAATGTGGAAATTTTGATATTTAGTATTGATCTTTCTTTTGTTTGGAGCCTCTTGCATCTGTTGTTTTCTTTTGTCACTATAGGTAAGGATTTAATTTATTGTTGGTTCAGGTTTGTGTATTCCAGACTGGTTGTCTTTGGCTTTGGCCCATGTCTTAAATGTTTGGCTCTATAATTATGATGTGACTCTTCCATAAAAACCATTTTATTTATAAATATAAATCTGCAGCGGGGATTCCTTTGATTCCTTTTTGTGAAGATTGTTGTCGAGTTTAGAGTCTGATTTTTTCCTTGATGCATTTTGGAACCTGGTGTCATTCTTCTGGTCTTTTCTTAGCTTGTGATTAGATACATTTTTGGCTGCTTGGTGGCATTTTTTTAATAGAGATTTTGTTTTTTTTAATTGCCTGCAGCTATACGTTTTTTCCCTGGATGTTTGGTATTTTCCTAAATCTCTACATTATTTTCATGTCACATTGTTTGGCGTATTTTTCCATTGTATGTGCCACATTCTTTTTTAGTTACCTGAGATGTGTAAGGAGGTTGGGATTCAACAAGAATAACATTTCATCCTCTTGGAGGTATTACCCTGTATGTAAGACACCTCCAACCTTAACATAGTTTTATATGCTTATTAGAAGTTAGAGAATATTGTAAGGACTTTTATGCATTGAACATTGTTGATGAAAGTTTGATTCTTCCTGAGGTGCTCACTTGATCCATTCTATTTTATTCTATTCTGACATATTGGTCATAATTAATTCATTTGGATGTGCCTATCTTTTCTTAGGTGTCAGTGATGGTTTCAGGACATCGATGTTTTTGATTAAGGTAAAAATAGGTTTTGAAAGGACCCCAAAACCTTTTACAAGAGATAGGCATCAAAGGCACATACAAACATAGAACGCCTGCAATGAATAAAAGACAGGACCCAACAAGAAACGAAAGACCTAAAACATGAAAAAACAAAAACTGCCAAAGATAGGCACAGATACCAGCACAACTTCTAGCACAACTGCTCGAACAATTTCTAGCAAAATTTTCAAACCAGCAGAAGAAACATTACATCGTTTTCTGGTAGGCTACCTCAGCCTCCTTCTACATTTCTTCCATTTTGTCAATGGACTCCTTCAGCTCCAACATCTCTTTCGGGATCTTAGGGACTTTTCTTTTAACTCCGCTTTGGGTTCTAGTACCAGTGCCCGAGCTTCCAGCCTTTTCTTCAATTGTAATTGTGGTGTTTTCCAGCAGACTTCTTTCCAGATAAGCGCATAATGCTTTCAGGTTCTGAATCGACACTTGCAACCCGTCATTTCCGTGCTTAAGGATAATCTGTATCATGTGCCCATTGTGGCTTATTTGTTCTTTCATCTCTCTTAGCTTTTCTTCCACAATCTCATTAACTCTAGTTGTAAATTCCTCTTCTCTGTTGCTGTCTTTAACCTTAATCATCAACTTATTCTCCATTTCCTCAACCTTGGCTTTAAAAGGCTCCACTGCCTCCTGCATCTTGGTTAATTGACTCTTCATAAACATCATTTCCTCATTCAACTAGTCTTCCATATTAGCCCCATAGTCAACTTTGCTTTTCGGGATTCTGTCATCTTTTTCAAACCCGACCGCATCTGGGCCCATTCTCCTTTTTTTACTGTTCCTTTTCTCTGCCTTTAAAGTTAGCTGCATCATATTACCCTCCTCACCATCTTCCTCATTCTTATTTTCCTCTCTTTCATCTCCCTCTTTTCCATCTCCCTCAATTTCCTTTTCATCATAATTCTCATCAGCGCCCGTGCCCTCATCGATTATATTGGGCATTTCCTCCTCTTCCATATGAGAGTTATCCTTTCTCAGTTGATCCTCATTTTCTTTTTCCATATTCTCTTTATTATTATCACCATTGTGCTGATCCTCTTGATCTTTTCCCTGATTCTATAGGGTTTCATCACCAGTCTTCTCCGACTTAGCCTTCTTCTTTGTTTTAACCCTTTTTTTCTGACTCTATTTTGCACTTTCCTTCTTCACCTGTCTCACACTACCTTTAACCCTTTTAGGGATTGGCTCAAGAAGATTGCGAACATACTCAAAAATAAGCAAAATGAGCCCCACATGGAGCACCGGGTTGCTCAATTTCTTTCTGTGCTCCATCACACTATTATGCAATGAACTCAGGAGATAGAAGGGGAACGGGATTTTTTTACCATGCCTGAAGTGGTTGGCTAGAATGAAATGCAGGTTGTAGATTTTGGAGTATCTACTGTCCAGAGTGAAATACTCAATCATGAAAGTGAGAATGTCTGCCTAGTGAGACTTGATTTTTTGAATGTCAACATAATCCCCTGTACCTTTACTGAGAAGGGCTTCTTCATCCTCTATTTTTGGGAAAAACTTGTAGGCTTGAGTACCAGCCCTCTTGTTGTCTCTATAGAATTTCATGCCCTCACAAGGAAAACCCGTAATTTATGATATAACCCTCATGGAAAGGGTAAAAGATTTCCTCCACATATGCACTTTCCCATCCTTCCAACCCTCTGCAAACTATTTTGTTATCTCCGTATCCCAGCCATGGAGCTTCTCCAGATACTGAGATACACCTCCTTTTCTCAATCTTCTCCAAAATTTCCTCTTCTCTTTCTATTTTGTACAGTCAATCGGCTCCTCTCTTTTCAGACCTCCTCCCATATTTCTCGTTTCTTCTTGGAAATGTCGATCTTTTGCAATTTTGAACACAGAATTCAGGAAGACTCTACTGTTATGATTAATCTAGTTCAAATTTAACACCCAGAAAATGTGCAGTGTCACTAATCTAATTAATCCTGTTTCCTTTGAATGACAACACACATTACTTTTAATAATTAAAGATGACCTCATCATTAATTAAGTTTGTTTATAACTCCTTCAATGCTATTCATCCTATCGTACTTTATAAGACTAGCCATCTCCATTTTGAAATCCGCCTCACCTCGCCAGGATTGGATGACATCAAAGTACACACCCACGGTTGCTAATCCATCCTTCGTCATATTACCTTCTCTGTAAACATGTGTAATATGGTAATCTTCAAAATTGGATAATAAAGATTTAATTTTTTCAATGATATGAATTATTGTCCATGATGCTTTATAAGTACCTTTAATACAATTAATAATATTCAGAGAATCTCCCTCTACCCAAAGTTTGGAGATTCCCATATCTTTGGCCAAAGTGACCACATGAAGGGCAGCCATAGCTTCAGCCATATGGTTTGTCTGAATTCCCAACGGAACCGCCACTGCTCCTAGACAATTTCCAGCCACATCCCTTATGAGGCCTCCCACTCCAGCAGACCCAGGATTCCCTTTCGCTGCCCCATCAAAATTCCCTTTAACCCAACCATTTGGAGGGGCTTTCCATCTAGTATTTTTCATCAAATTTTGATTTCTGTCTTTCTGCACCCGTGCCTTCATAATAATTTCACTGATACTGAGAAGATTCTTGTAAGGTGAATCACTAGAAATCTGAATTTTAAAAATTTTCAAGATACTTCTACAAACCCCATTAGCCACTGTTTGAAAGGAAGAGCTTTTTTCTCTAAATATTCTATTGTTTCTTTCCTTCCATATTCTCCAAGTGAAGTGAGGAAGAATAACCTTCCAAAGATCTTTGTCTTCCTTACCCTTGAGGGGGCAGCTCCATTGTTTAACCATGTCCTAGAAGTTAAAAGGATTGACCCACTCTAGATTGATGCCATTGAGCACTGAGTTCTAGAATTTGGAGGAGAAGGGATAGTGTATCATTATGTGATTACTGTTTTCAGCTTCAGAGGCAACATAGGATACATCTATTAGGCATACTGATGCCCCTTTTTCGAAGATTATCCACTGTGAGGATTTGATTCTGAACAAGAAGCTAGAAGAACATGTTAATTTTAGGAATAAGGTTGTTGTTCCATACCTTAAAACTAGGAGAGTAGATATCTTTTTGGTGTAGAAGGGCTGAAGCAGACGAAACAGAGAATTTAACATTTGCCTCTAGCCCCCAGATCAAAGAATCTTCTTTGTTAGGTCTAATAAACCAGGGGGACAGAAACTTGTTGACCAAGTGTAGAGAATCATCAAAGGAGATAAGATCAACCCATTTATCATTGATCCAGTAATCAAAACCCTTCTCTCCAACAATATCAATGCAATGCGCCATTGCTGGCCTCTATTCCTATTTTTCACTTAGAGCATCTTCCTTCAGCCAGTTGTCAATCCAAAAGATTATTTTCCTACCATTTCCCAGCTCCCATCTAGCCCCTTTACTGATTAAATCTCTGCTTTTTCTAATACTATTCCAAATGAAAGAGCCATTTATCTCCGAAGGGTCCCTTAGTTCTTCCTCTAGAGAAGATAAGTAGTACTTTCTCTTGAAGATAGTATTCCATTCCTTCTCTTCTTCAAAAATTCTCCAGCATTGTTTTGCTAGCAGGGATTTGTTTGTGTTATTGATACTTCTTATACCAAGCCCTCCCCATTTCTTAGGTTTACACACCACCTCCCAAGCCACAAGGCTTAACCTCTTATTCTCTTCCACTCCGGACCAAAGAAACCTTTTCTATATTTTTTCAATTAAGCCAACAAATTTTTGAGGAATTAAAAAGGCTTAGGGCATAAACTAGAAGATTTTGAAGAGTAGATTTCAGAAGTTGGACTTTACCAGCTTGACTTAGGGTAGCACCTTTCCATCCAGCTAACTTATTATGAAAGTGGTCAATTATGCCATTCAAAAAAAAATCATCCAGTTTAAGGCATAGGGGGAGACCCAAATAAGTAGAGGGAAGCTTCCCAATCTTGCATCCCAAAATAGAAGAAGTCTTCCTTTGTCTAACTTCAGGGGTGTTACAAAAAAATAAAGAACTCTTCTCCCAGTTTATAGATTGACCTGAGGCTTTGGTGTAATTATTCAAAACCTTTTTCATGTTCCTAGCTTCCAAAATAGAAGCTTCTCCCATCATAATTGTATCATCCACAAATTGCTCATGAGAGCATTTTTCTTGAGCTGAAGAAGGTTGGAGACTAGAGATCTGACTAGAAGAAACCATGCTTTCTATAGATCTCCCAAGACTTTCTGCCATTATGGCAAAGACGATGGGGAAATAGAGTCACCTTGTCTAAGTCCTCTGGAGGGATGGAAAAAAATGGAAGAACCTCCATTGACCAGCATCGAGGAAGACACCGTAGTGACCAATTGCATTATCAATCTTCTCACATCATTATCAAATCCAAAGGAACTAAGAATTTTAGACAGGAAAGACCAGTCCACTCTGCCATAAGCCTTAGACAGATCCAATTTCATCAGGAAACCCTATTTTTTAGATGCTTGAAGGGAGTGAATGTTCTCATGCACAACCATTATAGAGTAAAGAATTTGTCTACCTGGGACAAACCCATTCTGTTGAGGTGATATAAGACTTGGTAGTAATCTCAATATTCTTGTCGTCATAACCTTCGAGATAATTTTGTAGAGCGAATTGCAAAGGCTTATGGGACAGAAGCTATCAACCATATCCGCTCTGTGTTTTATAGGGATGAGAGCAATAAACATTGAGTTGATTTATTTGAGAATAGATTTAGTACCATAGAATTCTTTAACCGCAGAGTAGATGTTTTTCCCAACAATGCTCCAAAATTGCTGGAAGAAGAACATCTGAAACCCGTCTGGGCCAAGAGATTTCTCTCCTTCAAAGGAAAGGACAACCTTCTTGATTTTAGCCTATGAAGGGATAGCTCTTAAGAGGGCATTAGCCTCAGAGTCCAATATGTGAGGAATAGAAGTAAGTAAGTTCCTCTGCTCAACCAAGTCTATGCTCTGATCTTTAGAAAGTAAAGAAGCAAAATAGCTCACCATTTCTTTCCTAATATCATCTTCTTTGGAGATTTTTCCATTTACGGTAGTTAGAGAGTGGATTCTGTTAATAGCCTTATGTTTTAGAGCAGTGATGTGAAAAAATCTTGTGTTCTTATCACCTACTTTAAGCCAGAGGGATATGGATCTTTGTCTCCAGAATATGTCTTCTTTTGCTATTTAGGACATCGATGTTGTGGCCACCTGATAGATCTATATTTTTACTATGGGAGGAACTCCTTATCAATAATTAGTTGATTATGATACTTTGATGCTTATGTCTTAATTGATATCTGAATTTTATTTAGTATGATTTAAATCTCTCCTTAATTATTAGGTTCTTTATATGTTATAATTCTGATTTACATTTATTGTTCACCTATGATTACATGTATGATCATGATTATATATTTAATTATTGATTTTGATTAAGGGGTTGACCCAAATCATGATGGATTATATTATGGATTTGATCTATCCCTTACTCTGTATTTGATTGATAATTTTTTGTATCCTAGGTGCTTAATATGTGTTTGTATCTATGTTCTGTTTGTATGGGTAGGGGCCAAGTCGTAGTTACTTACCTAGTGAGGTCCACACGATGTAGTGACCCCTATCATTGCTTGTGCTATCTTATATATATATATATATATATATATATATATATATATATATATATATATGTA
>MU225679.1:1632657-1646264 GCA_018584345.1 Thuja plicata | reverse complement strand
TTATATATATATATATATATATATATATATATATATATATATATATATATATACACGTATATATGTTATATGGTTATGTTTACGTGATGGTGGATATTATATGAGGTGTTTGTATCTTTGGATCAAGGTAAATAATAGTAATATTATTAATGCCTGATAGAATATCCTTAATTATTATTAATCAATAACGTGAATAAGATTATGTATTCATATTTATTAATAAAGGGGATTTAAATTATTATTCCATTAGTTATGGTTATTGCATTGGTTATATATTAATTAATTATGGGGAAATAACGTAGGCTAAATATTTGTATTTATTAATTAAATACTATTAATAATTTAATTAAGGGAAAAGCGAATTAAATATAAATATTAAATAATCTTTTGGGGAACTTAACATTATGATATTGGTTTAAATAAACCAATTGTTATCATACCCATTGGGAATTGGTTCATTCCCGCATAACTCCCTTCATAACTTTATAAATGGAATAAAAAATTAGACTTGAGGGGGGATGGTTCCTAAGAAGAGAATGGAGAATGAGGATTTTAGGAAGGAAAATTATAGAGATGAAATTAGAGGCCAAAACTTTGGGAATGAGTTTCTTTAAAAATTTTAGGAAGATAGTTTTAGAATAAAAATATTCTGTGAAAGGAAATAAGAGAATTGGAAGGAAGAAGGAAGAGATAATTATTGGGTTGATGTGAAGCCTCCTGGTCTCATTACTCCCATATTGGATTGCATTAGGATGGATCTTTCTTGGATCACCTGGTCTTTTTATTTCTTTTCATATTCCAGATCATCGCAGGACTCTAGGCCGTAGGATCTATCCCTGGAAGAGATCCCTCATTGCTGGAAAATTTGATTGTTCTATGGATATTATTTATATGCTCTCTTCCCTATGGTTGTTATGTGTAGTTAAACAATATTAATGTGAAATATAATGACACATATGTTTATTTTGATGTTTTTATGCATTGTTATGTTGGAAATGATCTAGATGAGATCTCTTGCCTTTTATGCTATAGTTATTGCATTTTTTACTGCCTTTTATCTATATTCCCTATGTTTATTAAATAAAATGATTTAAACATTTTTAATAATGTTTATTTAAGTCTCTTTATATGTTATGTTTATTTTGGAATCATTCTCAGGCTTTTAGGATCATGTTTGATCAAGTTTCAAGTTTGCTTCCATAGGCTTTCGCTTATTATTTCTTATGAACCTGTTCTTAGTCTTGGATTGAATTCCCAATTTATCTATGGTTTGGAATGGGTTTGATAGTTGTTATGGAAGGTAAAAAAGGAGATATCAACTGGGTCTACCTCAGATTCCTCTTCTGGGGCCCTCATCTTGCACAATTTTAGTCGTAAACTCAATTTGGTTTGCATTTTCTAAAAAAAACACAATATATGACCAACTGCGCAACTCTGGGGCCCAAATGTGCAAATAACATGACCAAGTGAATAGAAAAATTCCCCAAGTGCACAATGTATCTTACCAAGTGCACAACTTATCTTGCCAAGTGCTCAACTATCCCAACTAAGTGCGCAAAACTCCCCAAAAGTCAGTTTTTTGATGTTTTAGGTTCTAAATAGTAACCAACGACTATTAGGGTATGATTTTGACTCAATTTATTAATTATTTCATTGAATTTTGTTGGATATATTTTATCATACATTTTGATGCCTCCTTAAGTGTTTTAAAGCATTGTGATTGCTAGATTAGGGTTTAGGGTTGTCTAGTGGATTAGGGACAACCGATGATCACCTAAACCTAATTAAATGATACTATGATGTTATGAATTATGTTTTGACAAGGTTATTAATGTATTTATGTTGTTTTGAATCCTTTTATGAATTTACATGCAATTGGATGTGTTTTGAATCCATTTGAGTACCTGGTTTTGGTTTAAGATTGTCCAGTGGATTGAGGGGCAACAAGTGGTTTCCTAAACATGGAATGTACTAATCTGATGTTCTTGTGGAGATCATGGAAAGTTATCTTGATGAGATTTTATTCTTTCCTAAATTGGTTTTGCTTATTTATTTTGGGTAAAGAACCTAGGCGCACTAGGTGAGTGACTCCTAAGTGGGGACCGATGCCCTAAAGTGGCTAGCCAGGATAACCCATTCTGAGTTTTGCAATCAAGTGATAACCTAAATAAATGAAATAGGAATAGGGGGTATACACACATTAATCATGATTAAGTGACACCTCACCCATGCTGCTAGTGCTTGTATAGGCTATGAATGAGAGTGGAGAAAGTGCCTTTTAGTGAGATGGCACAATCAAACAACCTTGTCTTCATGAAAGGTATTTGGTTCCACATATGCCTACTTGGGGCCCATGGCCTAGAGCGGCTAGCCAAGATAACCCAAGGCATGATGGATATGTGATGACACTCACCTAGCTTGTATCATAGAGTCTTTACACCTTTGGTTGTCTGGCCTCTGGTAGTCCTATTTGACTTGTTATCTTTTGTGATTCATACTTGTTTTATGGGAAGGGTTTTTACCATCTTAGGTATGTCCTAATTGTATCCTCTTTTGTGGGCCTTGGTTTCTATCTCCTAGCTCAAGGGAGTGGACTTATTGGATCCACCTAGTTGGGTGGTTAATATTTATTATATGGAGGTACTATTTGTGGTCTCATGGATGATCCATACACATGATCCTTTTCAGATTAGCAGTTGAAGATTGTATGTTATTTTATGTTGATGTATAAATATTCATGAAATTGTAATCTCCTCAAAGGATTAATATGTATGGGACACAAAGATGTATTTTGATGGATTATGATGTAATTTCAATTCAAGGCAATGTAAAAGGGGTGGGTAGTTCTAGGTAAAAGAAAATGGAGTAAGACTAAGTTGTAATTCAGATTTGTTATGAGCATTTAAGAAAGAAATGGCTTAATTTTTTTATATGTAAAAAAAAAGTTATTTCCTTATGATTTATAAGCTAATGGTAAAGGAATGAACCTAGGAATAAAAATTGATTTAGTACATAATAAAATGAATGAGTAGAGAAGAATATAATGTACATCACTTTCCTTTAATGAATGAACAAATTTTTTGGGTATGGATCAATGTTTAGTGTCTGGATAAAATTGCATAGTGTTTAATGATGTTAGATAAAGGTTAAGGAAATATGTATCTCTTACTTGAATGGTTAAATGTAAATACTATGAATGATAGTATTGTACAAGAGTATACTTTAAGGGAATTGATAGTGAAATACAAGTAAGTTTGTAACTTAATCTAGTTACATAATATGAGATAGCAAATGAAGAGATAGATGATTATGCGATTGAAGGTGGTTAGGTTAGAATTGATTATATTATCAATTGAATTGATCTCTTATGATTTACTACATATAGGAAAATGATGTGAAGGGTTTATTTGAATATACTCTTAGTAAGGAAATAGTATTTAAGTCCATTGATTTATGTTATTGGTTAAAATTAAAATGATCATGTCTGTGATAACTATGTATTTGTTTAAATGATTTGGTGTTATAGGTGTGGAAGAAAGGAAGGACTTAGGAATATCTATGTTGGAGATATAAAATGAACCTAACTTTAATAGACAATGCATTTTATATTTTTCTCATACTACATTTTGAATGATGGATGGATATTTGTTCATTGGTTATGTTGCTTCTAGTAGAGACGTTAGGGAATCCTGAAAGGAATTAGGTTAAGCAAAAGTTATTGTTTCATTTATGAAGTGTACATTTAGAAAAATGTTAAGACATTGCAACTTCTGCTTTTAAATTGTGTATTTGGTAAAAGATTAAGATGGATAATGTTGGGTTAACAATGCAAATGTGTTTAAAGGACTTTGAATTTGTAATATATATATATATATATATATATATATATATATGTATATATATATATATATATTAAATTTGTGTTAGGTTAGAATAGAGTTTCCTCACGGGTTCCTTGGTGGGGCGTTACACTATACCCAATGATTACTGTCCAAGGTTTATGTTTTATTTGTTGTATTTTGCTATCCGTTAGCAGTATCTTGCATGGGTATGCTGATGACATTTTCTTATCTCTATTTTTTTGCCATGTTTTCATCCCTATTTTCTTTTTGTACA
This sequence comes from Thuja plicata, assembly GCA_018584345.1. Lineage (NCBI taxonomy): Eukaryota > Viridiplantae > Streptophyta > Pinopsida > Cupressales > Cupressaceae > Thuja > Thuja plicata. The sequence goes on along the minus strand of MU225679.1, from coordinate 1,642,148 downwards.
TGTTGGAGGTGGGTCAAGGTGACTATTGGTTTTGAATCTCTTTGCCAATGTCTTGAGGGCGCATGATCTACTTATTTGGTTTCCTAAGTGAGCATCATAGTTTTGGATTTAGCTACAATTGTGGATGACATAATTTCATTGAATTATTTCCTTAGTTCGGTGATGTGTCATCGTGGTTAATTTTGTTTTTGGTAGATTGGACAACGTATTCCTCTTTGCTTCTTCTAATATTCTTATTTATATTCATGCATGGATGAGTATGATGGAAAGATATCTAATGATAACTTCAAGATGTTATTTAATTTGAAATGATTATAATTGTGTGGTTGAAAACTGTTTACTTAATCAATTATGACGTGGTTAAAAAAATGTTCATATTATTGTTAAATTGAAGATGTTTCTTATAACAAAATTGGGGTTCATATATGTATCAATGTAAGTTGATCTGTGTTAAGTTTATAGATTTTGGTTCCTTGGGGAATATTTTTACTAGAGGCTTAAGAGATTCATTTTGATCTAGTGTCTGAAGTCTTCGTGTTATATTTTAGCATTTTAGTATGAACATTGTGAGATCATTTTATGTTTATATGATGTTTGGGGCATAATATGTGAATTTTAAGCTATTGGTGGTTAAATTGTTGATTAGGATTCAAATGTTTTGATTAATAAGAGAAAATAGGGTTTGAAGGGACCCGAAACCCTTTACAAACCATTAAGACATAGGAATAAGCATTTATGAACACTATAAAAAAGTAGGGAACAACCAAAAAATAGGCCTACAAGAGGCAGAAAAACAAACAGAGAAAGAAACAGAAAAAAACACCAGCAGAAAGGAAACACCCAGAGGGGCACCCAACTCAGACACCAACACCAACAAGAGAAGCCTAACCCATCAGGGTTTCATCCATTATTTCTTGAATATCCCCCATCCTACCAATGATGGATTTGATCTCATTAACACTCTTGTTTGGAGTAGGAGAATTCTTCTTTGCACTAGCCCTAATCCTCATTCTCAACCCACCACTCTCCTCATGAACCTCATCCCCATGGTCACCACCATCACCTAGACATTTATCCAACACATTAAACAAGGCTTTAAGATTGAGCTAGAAGACTTCATGCTATCCCGACTGTGTTGGAGGATCTCGTAGATGGCCTTCTCCAATTTATCCACCCGGCTAGTCACAACCTCCAGGGCATTCCCCATCTCTTGAGGATTATTCTTTCCAGAAACATTTCTCCACTCATCCATCTTTTCTTGAAGCCCATTATTCTTATCTTCCATCTTTCTATATTTTAGGTTCAACATTTTTATTTCTTGGAAACAACATTTATTAAATCTGAAGGAATAGAGAGTCTCCACTTTAGCAGTTTGTAACGAACCAAGGGTAACCTCCTCTTTATCATTGATGTCATAAAAATATGCTTAATTGAGGCTTCCCTAACCCTTTGGTTACTTATATCATCCATGTCCTCTTCAGAATCCACAAGGTTCTCATGAGAGATAGGGACATCATTCATAGTGCCCACCACAAATTTATCAAATGTGGGCACTTCACCCTTCTTATCATTCTCATTTCTGTAAGAAATTTCCATAGGAGGAAACTAAACAAACTTGTTAACTAAATCCTCTAAAGTTTTGGAGTCCTGGAAAAGGTTCTCACCAGACATAACTTCAATGTTGGGAACAGTCTTCCCTGAGTCAATAGTGACAATACCATCCTTCACCATGTTGTGATCATGATCAATATTCTCCGTTTCCCGACCTTGGGCATTGACCTCCTCCTAGACATCATTCTCAGTGGCTTGCTCCTCTTTATTCTCAGTGTTCCTCATATCAATCCCTTTAGCCTCCAAATCATCCTTGGCCTCATTTTCCTTGTCAGAGTCATCCGTAGTTTCCTCCTCCTTGATAGGACTGGGGGATTTATAACCAACAAAGTTCTCATCATCGATGGAGTCATCTGTCTCAGACTCAGTGTTATCACTACATGATTTAGAAATACACTCCCTCTTAGTGGCACCAGACCTACATTTCTTCAAGCTTCCCTCAATATTATCCACAAATTTCCTTTTACCTTTACCCAAAATAGGGGTTTTGTTTAAGGGTTCAGGGATATTGTCCCTAATATTCTCATAGATCAATAAAATAAGGCACTCCTATAGAACTGACTTCTTAGCCTTCTTTTTATGATAAATAATACTTTTGAACAACAAACTGTGCAGATAGTAAGGGATGTTCACCAAATATTTATACCTGAAATGATTCAGAAGCACAAAGTGGTGTCACAGAGCCCTTGTGAAGCACCCATCCAAAGTTATAAACTCCATGATCACCATCAACACATTGCACCACACCTCTTTAATCTTATTTACATCAATTAATCCATTAGCATTTGCATAAATGAAATCACATTTTTCATTCTCAGATTTTAGAATTTTTTTTGCCTCCATGTCCAAAATCTTGTGGTTTCTATAGAAGTTCAAACCGTTGTTGGGAATGCCAGTGATTTTGGAAATTATCTTGACAAAGAGAATCACTGTCTTCCCATCCATATTCACTGAGTCATTATCCCAGCCATAAAAAAACCTTTACATAATAGTTTTATCAAACACGTGGAGCTTTTCTAAATAGGAGATAATTCCCCATTTTCTCAGCTTATGCCACTCCATAGCCATCTCCTCCACCTTCATATTAAGACAATTGTCAAGATCTTCCCTTTTCAAGTCCCCTCCCATCCTTTTTAGCTTTAGAGAAAGGTATGTCTTCCCAAAAATAGAATTAAGAATGTTCAAATAGTCATCTTCAAAGAAATGAGGAAAAACACATAAGACTACGCAAAAAATGTGAGAGGAAAATGTCATTAATTATGCTTCCATCATGTCATGTTTTCCAATCACCTCCTGTGTGAGCCATAGTACTCAGACTATTAATCCTGATTAAAAGGTAAGTTTCCTTCCTTAAAAGTGATCCTATCATAATTGATTTTAGCTTTGATATCATCATTATGATTTTTATAATCCTCCCAGGTTGTGACATCATCAGACTTAATGCCATAGTTTGCCAAGTTGTTAGCCATGCTATTACATTCCCTATACACATGTGATATGTGAACCTAATCAAAGGAATTAATAATATCTTTGTCCTTTTTAATAGCATTCTCTATAGTCCACGAAGGGAGATAATCCCCTCTAAGACATTTTATAATATTCATAGAATCCTCGTCAATCCAAATGTAAATTTTTTTCCTAGTAAAGACCATAGAAGGCACCAAGGGATTCAATCACATGGTTAGTCTGGGATCCCAAAGGGACTGAAATAACCACCATAAAATTTCCTCTGTAGTCTCTGATGACTCTGCTTCACCCCGCAGGACCAGGATTACCTTTCAAAGCTCCATCAAAATTGATTTTGACCCATCCAACACTTCACCATGTGTTGTTTGTTGTTCCTATTCTGGATAATAGAAAAAGTTTCATAAATCCCCCTAAATTGTTTTTAAACACCACAAAAGGAGGAGACTTCTTTTCTCTAAAGATTCTATTATTTATTTCCTTCCACAAATTCTAAGCCACATGAGGGGAAACCAAACTCCAAGAACCTAGCACATTCTCATTAGAGCTCAGAAAAATCTACTGATGGAAGAATTCCTATGTGGAAGACATGAAAACCCAACATATATTCCACTCTAGCTGAAGAAAAGACCATACCTCCCGAGAGAAGAGGCAATGCAAGAACAGGTGACTAGCACTCTGTTTGTTAGAAAAACAAAAACAACACATGTTAGGGATACATAAAAATATTTTAATAAGGTTATCCACAGTTAGAGCCTTATTTTGTATAGAGATCCAGTAAAAAATTTCAATTTTAGGGGTTAGAGAATTGTTCCAGGCTTTCGACCAGAAGGGTTTGATGGTCAGATTTTCAAATTGAATCAAACAAGCAGTAGCCAATATAAAATGTCTAGAAGATGTAGACCCACACACCATGGAATGCTCCCTGTCATCACAAATTTTTTGGGTTATAAGAGATTTTCTAATCATGACCAAGGCATTATTAACCCAAGTCATATCCACCCAGCCACTTCCAGTCCAATAATCTTCCACTTTATGGCCGTAGGGGAATTTGCATATATCCATATGATTATGAATTTATGGAAAAATGAAAATAGGGTTATCCATAAGCCAAACATATTCCCAAAAAATAATCTTCTTTCCATTCCCAATCTCCATCTTTTCCCTTTACCAGAAATCGCTCTAGCCTTGTTTATATTGTTCAAGATTTCAGAACCAATGATACTCTCCTCACTAGTGAGGTAGTCATCTAAAGAAGGGTGATCATAGAGGTATTTATGTTTACATATAGTATTCCATTCTTTTTCTTCTCCATATAGTCTCAAAACCTGTTTAGCCAAAAGATATTTGTTGACCACCCTATTGGGTTTCAAACCCAGACCCCCCATCTTTTTAGGTTTTCACACCTTATCCTAAGAAACGAGAGGGATACAATTTATTTCCTCTGTACTAGATTAGATAAATCTTTTCTGGATGCTTTCAATTTTCTCAGCAAACTTAATAGGAATCTTAAAAGGATAAGAGCATAGATAACCAGGTTCAGAAGAGTACATTTAAGTATAGTCACTTTACCCACTTGACATAAAATAACCCCTTTCTAGTCAACTATTTTTTTGTTAAACTTGTCAATCATAGAGTTACAAAAATAATTAGGCACTTTCAGACCAAGAGGAAGCCCAAGATAGGAAGAAGGGAAGAAATTAATATTACAACCCAAGGTTAGAGAAATCCTTCTTTGTCTTTCCTCCGAGGTATTAATGAAAAACAAAGAACTCTTATTCCAATTGATTAACTGGATTGTAGCCCTAGTATAAGTGTTAAGATAATTTTTCATGGATTTGGCTTCCTTCAGGGTAGAAAACCCTATAGTAACAATGTCATCCATAAATTGAGTGTGTGAGATGATAAAATTATCAGATGAAGGACACAAACCCTGGATGGATCTCTCCAAAACCATCATATTCATGTATCTTTCCAGGCATTCAGCCATAATGGTAAAAAGAATAAGAGAAATCAGATCTCTGTGCTTTAGACTTCTGGTACTTTTAAAAAAGTTAGTAGAAAATTTATTAATGATGAAATCAAAGGAAGAAATAGATATTAGCTAGAATATAACCTGGATAATTCTATCACCAAACATAAATTTCTCAAAAACCAAGCACAACAAGCTTTAGTCAACACAATCATAGGCTTTGGATAAACTCATTTTAAGGAGAAAGCCTTGTTTACCATCCATAGCCAATCAGTGGATGTTCTCATGTACCATAATGATGGAATCAAGAATTTTCCTTATGGGGAAAAATCCAATTTGTTGAGGGGCAATCAGATTGGGGAGAATGGTCAGCAGTCTAGTGGTTAACACCTTCGAGATGTTTTTGTAAATAGAGTTACACAGAATAATAGGTTTGAACTGAACAAATGACTAAGCTCCAACAGTCTTGGGAATGAGCATGATGAAGGTACCATTAATTTCCTTCAGAATGTTTTGAATTCCAAAAATTTCCTTAACAACATTAGAAATGTTCTTCTCCATTATATGCCATAATTTATGGGAGAAGAACACAAGGAACCCATCAGGTCTAGGGGCTTTATTCCCTTCAAAAGAAAAGACTGCAACCTTGATCTCCCTAACAGAGGGAATGATAGACATGTCTTTATTTTTATTTTTTGAAAGGACTTTAGGAATAGACTCTAAAATATTATTCTGATCAACCTTATCCAAATGAGCCTCCTTCCTTAAAAGAAAGGATAAAAACTAGACCACCTCCTTTTCGATATCCTCCTCCTTGCCGAAAACACTATCCTCTTTAGCAATGTGGGATAATCAGTTGGAAGGTCTATGATTAAGATTAGTTAGGTGGAATAATTTAGTGTTTTTATCCTCCTCTTTAAGCCATAGAGTCCTAGATCTTTGTCTCCAATAAGTTTCTTCTTTAGCAATAATAATTATGGTAATTAACTAAAGCATTTTGCTCTTGATCCTTTAGGACCTTAGTAAGCCCCACCTGCTTAATGAAGTCCTGAATATATTCGAGATCCTTTTAAACCTCATTCTTTTTCTTGAAAATATCCCCGAAAACCTCTTTATTCCATTCCTTGATGTTCTCTTTGATGTTATTGAGTTTTTTGGCCACCTTGAACATGACAATCCCTTCAAATTTTATATTCCACCACAAGTGGATCATTTTTTCTAGGTCAGGATGTAAATTCCACATTTTCTCAAACCGAAAGGGGTAGTTCTTGTGACCAGAAATAGGGTTTGCAACTAGAGAAATCAGGAAGTGGTCTGAGCCAATTATAGAGAAGGAAGAAAGGGAACAATAATATTTGGTCATCCAACCATGGGAGATTAAATCCCTTTCCAGTCTAACCTAAATGTTATCTTTACCAACTCTCCTAGTTGACCAAGTGTAATTGATTCTCTGAAGGTCCATATCTAAAAGATCCTAATTATTAACAAAATCCATAAGATCCATTCAACCTTCCATTTGAGAATTAATGCCTCCATACTTCTCATCTTTAGTCAGGGGAGTATTGAAGTCCCCCATAAGCAACCAACATTCATCCTTAAAAATTTTCCTTCTTTCAACCAACTTTTTCCTAAATTTGGTTCTAATCACTTTAGAATTAGGAGCACAGATATTTGTAACAACCAAGCTAAAATTATCTCTAATATTATGCATTCTCACAGAGATCATGTTGTCATCTTCATAAAGGATCTCACCATGAATAGTCTTTTGGTTCCAATAAAGAACAGTCCCTCCAGAGGCACCAACTGAATTTCTACTTCTAACACCACAACTATGGAATATCTTAATTTTTTCAAAATTTTCCTTACTCATTTTAGTTTCTTAAATTAGAAAAATATCAAGTTTATGGTCTCTTACCAGGTTCCTCAGAATGTCCTATTTATGAGGGGCATTCAGTCCCCTCAAGTTCCATGAGATTATCTTGTTATCTTTTTGGGGAGAAGGTACCATGGATGGTTCTTTTCTTACCATCCGTGACATCCTACCAAATGTCTTGCTCCCTTCCAATCTTGACTTGTTTACTTCCTAGTCCAGTCTTTGGTTTTCCTACATCCGCTTTCTTGCTTCTGGTCTTTATTCCTTCCCGGGGGAAAGGAGAATCCTAGTTTCTCCCCTTGTTATTATTTTTTACACTCAAATTTGACCCTTTTTATTTCTCAAATTCTTCTTGATTGTTACTGATGAGGTAGAAAACTCCCCCTACCAATTCAATAGGGGACTCAGGGATAACTGAAATAACTTCATTTCCATTTTATTTCTTAAATATATCCAAAGATGGAGTCTCCAAAATAGTATTACAACCCTGAGAATCTTGAAACTTACTATCTTCTATCAGGAAGGGGGATCCATTCTCCATAGGAATGTCATGATCTTGTTCGCTCTAGTTTCCCTAAGTATCCTCTAACACTATCTCCGGGTCTTGTTGGATTCCTTCCTCATTGTAATCAACCTCAAGAATCAGAAGAAAGAACTAGATGTACCCTAGATCCTAGCTTAGCTCCACATCAGTCCTCTTGGAATGAGGGGAGGATAGGTCTTAAATATCAATATTGGCCTGGGAAGCAATTCTGTCTCCTTGAAAACCCTTGTTAGCTAGATCAATCAAACTCTCTTCAAGATAATCTATACCTTTTGACTCCTTGTCTTGCAACTCATTTCTATTCTGTTCCCCCATATATGTCTTTATTGACTCTTCAGCCATACTATTATTGCTTGAGTTTTTTGGGTGCCAGACAATATTGTTCTTTTTGGTTTCAACATTCCGATTGTCCTTTGTATTATCTTTCATCTTATTGACTTTAAGCGGACACTTATTGGCCTAATGACCAATATTTTTGTAGTTGAAATAGGAAAAAGGTAGAGAATCAAACTCTACTGGTTGTTTCCATTTTCCCATTTTGGATACCAGATCTATAGTCATAGGTAGGTCTGTAGATTTGCAAATGTTAACACAAATCCGAGCATTCACCAACTTTGATTTCGAAGAAGTTTCCAGATCCAGAGAAAAAAGTTCTCCAAAAAAAATTGCAATCCCTGTAAAAACACTTTCAATCTAGTATTCCAAAGTCAGACCCAACAATTTAACCTAGATAGGAGCTGAATCCAAAAATGAGTCATTTAGATCAAGGTTCGGTTCCCACTTTCTCAATTCCAAAGATGACTTACCCATAACCCATGGGCCTCCTGGTGCAAGAGAACCTAGGGATGGAGCCCTCAATTTTTTTGTGAAAGGTCTTTAAATGGTTTCTAGGGTTGTTTAGGAAAGTTTAGGATCAATTTGGAATATTTTAGGAGAGTGTGTGTTGAGTTGTGTGGTTTTCTGGTCCAAGTGACCTTTGTATTGTCCTGATGGACAAAAAGGGCCAAAATGTGTGTTTGGTAGTCAAAATGCTTAAAATGAAATTTGTTGGAGTGGTTTAGGTCTTAGGAAATGATGTTTGACCTTTTGGTGTCCAACCATGGAGTTAGAATAGGGAAAGAGAAAAAAATTGTAAAAAGTTCAAATGTTGCTTGAGCAACTTTGCAACTTTTAAATGTTCCTCGACAACTTTTTGCAAAAATGTTACTTTGTGGCCAAATGCAGTTATGGGTCGGTTTGAGCAATTTTTTGAGGAAGGAAAAAAATATTTAAGGAATTCCATGTCATTTCAATGAGGTTGGAATTTTTTTGGTTACAAGTTTTGAGAAATAGAAGAATTGTTGTGTAATGCCCCTCCAACCCGATCAAGTCTTGGTTATGATCACTAGAAATTAGGAAGAGCTATAGGTGAGAATGACCCTTCTTGAGATGGTTGCTTAAACCGAACTTCTTCCAACTCACCATAACTTCATATTTTAATATGGGAAATAATAATATTGCATAGGTATGTTCCTATACATCTTCTTGTGTGTCAACGATAGTTTAGGACCTTAATGCTAAAAGGATCACCTGATAGACTTATATGCTTCTATGTGAAATGATCATTATTAATATTTATGTTTACCTTAGGTTAATTGATTATAACCACTTAAGGATTAGATGTGTTATATTCTCTAATAACGTTACTTGGGATTAGACCTGATTAATGCATTTAGGGTTATATGATTTGTTTATCTTGATTTGATAATGGGATATTTTGAGTACATGCCTGATGGTTAAATAGGTTTGTGAAAGTTAATAGATGATTTACATTTACATGAATATGTTATGATGCATTGTTGTTATACAATATGTAAAAGAGATTATTCTGGTACTAATCACACGAATCCAATTATGCTTTGTTGATGTCACTGTCTGATGTGAATGTAGGATGAGGGGAGGCAGTTGTAGTTACTCCTACAGGAGGTCCACACGATGTCGCACTCTCCCTCCTTGTTTACCATTGTCTGTTTATATATATATATATA
>MU225679.1:1512821-1581538 GCA_018584345.1 Thuja plicata | reverse complement strand
GTTTTCCTCTGATCAAGGTTCTCCGTAATCATATCATGTTTTATGTGTTCTTGTGTTATGTTTCTTTGGATGCACATTTGATATATGTTTAATTGGCTGAAATATAATTAATAGATAAACACTGATTAACCTCCCCCCCTCTCAGTGTTTCTAACAAGATTTGCATAAAGCCTATTGACAGTCATGAGACTGATTCAAGGATGGTAGCGTAGATGCCAGATACTAGGTGACAACCTATGTATTGAAAATACTCTAACAAGGGTGCACTTAACAGTGTGTTTTTAACCTTTAACAGGGTTGGCTCCTAACAGGGCTCAGTTCAGAAGAGTGAAAACTTGGGGTACCGGTCTCAGTGGTTTTTTCCCTTAACAGGGTTTCCACGTTAAAATCCTTGTGTTATGTATGTATGGTTTATTACTTTATTGTTTTACATTCTACATATGCATTTATGGATTAACTGGTATACTCTACACATTTACTGAGTATCGGTAAATACAGTTTACTGCTTATCGGTTATCAAGGAGAATAAGGACAGACAAGGTAAACCGACAGACAGTTATTTGTTTCAAGTATTTCAAAGGCATGCATCTTGTTGGGACTTAATAATTTGAGAAGTATTGATTGGTGGATTAAATTTCAAATTGGATAAATTTCTGAGGCCACTGATTCACCCCCCCTCTCAGTTATTACTAACAATAGTTATTTTTGGAGTAGTATCATTCTTAGATTATGTTTTGAAGTTGAATGTAAATTATTCTTCCTATTTTGTGTTCTTTGGACCAGACTGGACTGGAAATAGAAATATGGTTCCTTATGGGTTTCCGATCATGGAAAATAATTATGCCTTAGAGGAATGAAAAATGAGTCATTTTACAGTAGGTTAATTTTTGTTTTAGTTTCATAAGTTGCAATGGTGAATTTTGAGATCTCGCCCTAGGTGAGCTTGGCTATAGCCCGACTAGGGACAAAAGAGGAACAATGTTTTTCATTTGCAGGGTAGGATTGAATGGAGTGATCTAGTACATGGATGGTGATCTTAGCAAGGTGACACGACTTTGTAAGCATTGGTGGAGGCTGATGAATCCATTTCATCTAGTTTTGTGAGGTTTTTATGCCATTAGGTCTATTAGCCCTACTTTTAAGGACCAAATCTCTAAAGGTTTTGAAGTCCACTATAGATGGCTTGAGGTCCCATAACCCTAGAAATAATTTGTGTTTCCAAAAGAGGTATCTAGATCCAAGATCAATTTTGGGACTTCTTTGTGAAATTTGGGAGTTAGGAGTTATTTTAGTTTAGGAGCCTAATTAGGGCTACAAGGAACCACTAGGCCTACTCCTTGAAATAAGGAATTGGATGGATGTATGGATGAGCTATGGCTCTGAATCTTAAAGAATAAAGTAAATAGACAAGAGAGAGTGTGAGACCTACTATGTAAGTGTTTAAAGATTTCTATTAGAATCTACCCTTGTAGGTTCAGTGAAGCATGAACTCATTGTTGGTAGAGAGGTTCTTGAAGTGAAGGGTAAGTGAATCAATTATTTTACCCTTAGGTTTGGGTTTGATAAGAATCCCTAGTAGGTATAGAGAAGAGGCCTAGGAGTGAGTCAAGATGAATTAGTGGAAGAATATCCCTATCAAATTGGTATCAGATCCCTGAAAGATTTGGGCTAGGAAAGGTATATGAGTGACCTTGAATCTGTGGGTGAATCAACCATGGTGAACAACGTAGAGCTGGCTAAGAAAATAGACGAAGTGAAAGATAGGAAAGATGATGTGAGTGAGAAGGTGAAAGATACAAAAGGAAAAGGCAAGTCAGTGGCAACAAAAGATGAAGTGTGAAAGCATGATCCAATAATACAAGAAGTGACATTCCTTAGAGCCCTAAAAGACATGTGTAATGCCCCACCAGGGGACCCAGGAGAACTAACCTAAACATGCAACTAAGTTAACATGATAATTTTTTTAAAATTTTTAATAAACAATAATGTTAACAATGCGGAAGAAATACATGAGATAAAATGACATACGCATAAGTACAACTCCAAAAAGGTTACAAATCTCTAGGGTTCCTTGATGTAGAATTACTTAAGCAAACTAATCTATGAAAACAAATATAAAGTATTGATATAAGGACACATCAACTGAATCCAATAATATACATATCATATAAAAAGACCACATATACAACTGAATCAACATCCACTGCACATGTCGTAGGGTATACAATAATACATAACAATACAATACATCCTCTGAAAGGATGTTAACCATTATACACATATGGTACAAAAATACAACTCATGAAACTGAACAAGTCTCCAGAAGAATAAGAAGATAGAAGAAGAACTGCAACAAGGATCATCCAAGCATGAAGATGACCATTAGATCTCAATGGTAATAAGAATCACTACCACCCAGTCTCGTGGAACCAAAGGTCCACTCACATCATGCTAAGGAGATAATAACAGACCCACGCACATGGGTATACAACAAGAAGGCAAATATGAAAGGTATACAACCATCATAAAGAAAATCATAGGAAGATCCTAGAAGCTCTCTAAATCACAATAAGGAGATCTATAAAATACTAGAGGTAACCAACACACGTAGGATAACCTAAGCTGTATATAGGAAGGTGTCATCATGTACTTCTAACTCTTGAGTCTCATCCTAGAAATATCTCAATAGATCACAATGCTCAAGTGACCATACACAATATCAATGACTTCTCAAACAGACAAATTCACTATGTCAGATACACACCACTCAAGGTGACAAGCATCATCTCATCCTCCATCTTAGCCTATAATAGCGCTCAAGCATGGGTGAGGCATTATATCTTATTAGATTATACTAAGGCACTCTAATAAGTTATTATGTTATCACTTGTTAAAAATTACTTACAATAAATGATCCTAGCAGCCACTTGTGAGCTCCGACACTTATTGCAAGCCACCTACTACTATACAACTAGGTAACCTACCCTAGGTTCACAAAAGAACATCATAAAGGTTTATCATAAACCTCATCATTGATTTCCACTCATATAGGGATACACTCTTAGAGAATCATACAATATCAAAGAGGAGAACATAAATCTCAGAATTGGTTCTTGCCCATACAAGAACTATTGGTTCTCAATTAACCAAAACCACTTAGAATACTCTCACAAGATCACATAAGACTAGTTAAACAACCAGGTTGGGTAAAAATATCAAGACTCAAAATTAATTTCAACATGAACATGCTCTGAAGCACACAAGACTCCATAGAAATAGAAACCCCAAAACCTCTGGTTTTACATCCTGATAGCCATCTAATCCTAATAGACAATCGACACATATCAATATCGTAAAAGGAAAAGAAACACACAATCTTTTAAATCAGTCACTTAGAAGATGCATCATTGCATAATGAGTACGATTCCAGAAAGACAATAAAATACTATGATAACATAGTGATAAACAAATTTATAATCACATTATGCAAATTCATTTATCTATTAAAATTACTAATAACACTATAATTCAATTTTCTAAATAAAACACACAATAATACTCCTATAGATAAATTTATAAAATCTAACACATATAAATTAATCTATTTAATAATTACTAAAAACCAAATATAATTACAAGTAATTTTTTTTTTTTAAATTTTAAATTTTTATAAAACATATTAAAAAAAATAGAATTTCTAAAAAATGTAATTTCTAAAAATAGAATTTCCAAAGAAACATAATATCTAAAAATGGAATACTATTGCATGCAAATTGATATTAACAAGGAAAAGTTATTAAATCTAATGTTTAATATTTATTTTAAGATCATTTCTTTTTTTCCAATAATAGAGGTATTTTTTTTCAACCAAAAGCTCTAAAGGAAGAAAAGAGGGATTTCTTTCTAACATGCAAATTGATGCAAACAAGAAAAGAATTATAATTTTAATATTAATTTATTTTCAAGAAGAGTTTTTTTCTCAAGCATGCAGTTTGACACAAACAAGAAAACATTCTAAATTTAATATTTAATTTATTTTTTAAAAAGAGTTTTCTTTCTTTTAAGCATGCAAATTAACTCATTTGACTTGTTTTCATACATATCTGATCCCAGTTTTGGGAAGAACATGGAAAATGGGAGTTTTCTACATTCAAGGTACGAAATTAACATATCTGAGGGTTTAAACCCTTTCTTGGATAATAATCATCAATTTTCCCTCAAAAGGACTTTTCCCCAAATTGAAACCCTAAAGGCAATTTTGAACAAATTCATTTGCACATGAAAACCCTAATGCCCATTTTGCATCTAATACCCAAAAATGAAATCTTTATGCCTAGAAGCACCGATATGACATGCAAACTTGAAGGAAAGCACAAAATTGAACCAAGAACATATTTCTTCAATTTTAATTCATAAACCACACAATAATCAAACAAGAAAGATCACACAAAGGATCCTAGCTTTTTGGATGCATGGAAGACGGGGGTCCAAAAGCTAGAATTGACATGAACAAGATCCTACCTCAATAACTAATGAGAGGAACAAAATCCACAATTCCAAGAAAAGAAGAATTCAAAAAATGCTCCAAAATACTCTCAAACTTTCACAAATCCTTCATCACCTGATTTTCCTTTCTCCTTTGATTGAACAACCTCCCAAAATGGCTTTCAATCCAAGGATATAGAAAACTAAGCAATTAGGTTTTTCAAAAATGAAAACCCTAAAGGGAATATAAATTATCTAATTAATAATTAAAAGAAATTCTTTATTTACAATTTTCACTTAAAGCATGCATAACTCAACTTTATAATATGAAAGCAAAGTCAACTGAAAATGCATGAGGATATATTTCAATTAAATAAATCAATTAATAATGCAACTTAAAGCAATATTCACTAATTCATCTTTGCATAATTAATTAAAATTAATTGAATTTAATATTTATTAATTATCAATTATTTAAATCAAAACTTAATAATTAAATCAATTAATTAAATATAGGCATTTAATTAATATTTAATTATTAAATAGCTATATATTTCATATATCAATGTTTTAACCTTGTTAAAGGTGCAATAATTAATACTAATATTTACCATAATTATTCATTAAATAAATCAAGCCAAAAGCATCATTAAATCACCTGAAACCCATCTAAACATATAACCCAACTAAAATAGAAAACCAACTAAAATAGAAACACAACACACACAAACAGGCTCACAAATCCACGTCACTTGATGGATTTAAACACTAGGACAGTCAATCAGATTCTTGTCCAGTTCTAGGACAAAATAAGGGTTTAGGGTATGGATTTGGACCTGAATGTTATCTCCCCTCTCTTACCATTGAGATATTGTGATAGGGCACGCTCACTCCTGTCAATTTAGGGAAGACGTAGCCTAGTATCTGCAAACCTGTCATCACAAAGATGAACATACATGCATATAATATAGACAACAATGGTCGAGACTAGTTTATTGTGTGGATATTGCCGAAGCAAGTAACTATGAATCTGTCCCATACGATACCAAACATGACAAACAATAATGTAAATCATCACAATGATCCATGTGCATAGAGACATAGGGTCAATATTGTTTGACTATCATAATCAAAATAATTTCATAACATAAAGATAACCAACATGAAATAATTATAAATCATATGTAAATAGATGATATAATACAAATAACAAAGGATCAATAGCATAATGAAAAGTAATGCATGAATATCCTTAAAATACCTGAAATAACCCACACAAATATAAAAAATGCCTAAAAGAGATTAAAAACTAACATAGACAGGCATAATAAGGGGTGCGTATTACATCCTCCTCCCCTAAGACTAGGCTTACTCCTGGAAGACGATAACTAAAAAAATAAAGAATAAAAAAGGATTCACACTGTAGTGCTACACCCCCTATCAAATAGGATCAAACAAGAAGATACACCCAATTCATATCACCAAAGGAATATACCATGCACAACAATCACTCATTTATATTCAAGAAGAACTAATGCAAGTTGACTTAACTAACTTTTAAGACATGCATAAAAAATCATAAGTAGTAATATAACTCAAATTCAAGCATAAAACAAACATCTTCTTAATCATTTATTCATCATCTAACATTTATTAATTAAGTCTATATCTTTAATTCTTTCAAAAATCATGAAAAACATACATACTAAGCTTAATATAGAAGCCGCATATCCATGTTCATATCAAATACAAATTTGAATAGTTCATGCAACCTTACCTAATGCAACACTCACACAAACACATAAATTACGTAATTAATTTCATTCCCACATACAATTACAGTGAAATCTCTACAATGTACTCCCTTATACATACTATTAGGGGTCCACAAAGAACATGATAGAAACAATACTTATCACAAAACATGGTCAACAATACCAAACATTCAGAATAACCACCGTACTAGTCCAAGGAAAAATACAAGTGGAAGAACTTCCAAAGTTCAACATTAAATAAAAAATGTATTCAATTCCAACGTTAAATAAAATGTGACTAATGCCACAAAATAGACAACAAAAAGAGATTTGGGTGACTTATCCAATCGTAAGAAAATTCAAAAGGAATCAATGTTGACCACATACAACACAACAATATATCAATCAACCAAAATGAATAACCAATATAAGAAAAAAATTTCACTTAACAAGGTGACTAGGGGTAGCCACACTAAAGGGAGTAGTCAGTTCACAACATCCAAGATCTTTCATGCTAGATGCGTTAGAGTATGCACACAATCACTCAAGCCTGACAATATGTTATAATTCTAACATCATCTTTATGCAACTTCATGCAATTATGAATCCTACTATGTTACTACCATTAAAATTTAATCAATCCTTTGCAAATGCTACAAATAGATTAGAAGTTACAAGAGTTATACTATGGATGTAATGCATAATTTACTTGGGGACGTAGGTCCTTTACCCAATTTATCTAGATAAATAAGGTACAATTCTAAATGTATTAATGCACTCCTAATGAATGATATATACATCTAAATCATGCACAATTTATTGAACAAGAAAGAATTTACTTTCCAATTTCATAGACAATCATATTCTGTCAGAGCTGATTACAACACTCACACAACACAGTTCACAAATCGAATAAAGTAAATTCAATACAACATGTGAATCCAATCATACACGATCAATAAAATCACACTCAAGAGGCTAATAAATAGGTCACTCAAGAATCACAAATAATTAAAGGGAAGGAAATAATGCAACAAATAGTTCTTAAAACTAGAACTCAATCACCACAACATATCACTGTAAGATATAAAATAGAGGTCACAAAAATGTAAGATATAAAATAGAGAATGTTATGAATATATGTGAAGATTATTAAAATATAAAGGATACATTTAATGTGTGTTATAAGAATGGTGAAGAAGATAAGATTGTCCTCTTAATCCCAAATTTCATAAAGAGAAGATCCAAATTGATTAACCCTAAAGAAAGGATAAATGCATAAATGAATCAACCTATTAATGATAGGGATAAAGAGAAAAACCCTAACTCCCATTTTATAGAAGAGAGTGTGTGATAGGTTTAGATAGATTAAGAATTTTAATTGAAAAAGATAGGAGAAAAGTATTAACCTTGAAATGTTACAAATCTGAAGAATGCTATTTTCGGGGGTCCGCACTTAGTTTCTGGAAAATCTAAGACCGGATCTGGAATAGAAACATAGAAATGAACAAAACTCAGAAATATTTTTCCGTTCTGACATAGTTCCAATGTTGACCCTCAAGTCAATGTCACCATTGACCCAAAATTTTTGATTCCAACCTGAGGGTAGAATCGACCTAAAATGTCTCTGATAGGAAATCTGTTTTTGGATCCCAAAAGTTTGCCGAAAAGGGTATCCTAATCTGCACTCTGATCTGTTGTTTCAAACCTGTACCTACAAGAAAAATGGATTTGTTTGTTGGGGGGAGGGGTTTTCCTTAGTGAAACCCTGATATAGGAATTAACCTTGAAATCAATAATTTAAATAAAGAATGCTAGCAAGTAGTAGAATTAAATCTAATAATGAAGCTATGATAATCAATAGATATGCAATTGTATTTTGAATGTAAACAAGTATGTAAATATGAAAGCTTGGACTTAATATTCGAAACCATAAGCCTCCATGATTGTATGCTTGGAATCTACAATGAAGAGAGAATGAATGAGTCTTGAGGATGCACAAAGGATCTTGAAGGAAGATAACACCACCATTATGGATAGATCTAGGGCTTGAATGATGAATCTTGAATGCTTGAACCAAATCTCTTCAAAGGCTTGAATGCTTGAATACTTGATCTTCAATGGAGAACTTGAATGCTTGAGAGGAAGAATTGAACACCTTGAAAGCTTGAAAACATGTAGAATAATGGATTCTTGAACTTATCTTAATGCTTAGTGCTTCTTCTTTCTTAGAGAAACTTCACTTAGAGCTTGAGATTATGCTTGATGATGGTTCGTACTTGATTTGATAATTTGTGCTTATAGAAAATGAGAGGAGAAAACTTCCTTATATATGAAACTAGGGAACAATATTCTAGAGAGGCCTACATAGGAGAATTAAATTCTAATTAGGCCTATACCCCTAGAAGAGGACCTATATTAAATATAATTTAAGAATCGTCGCTTCGGAACCCAAAACAACTGACCTGAAAGCGGGAAATGAACTTTTGATGACCTTCAGTAGCCGACAGACTTTCAAAATTGAAAGGGGGAACTAGGTCAAGGTTGAGGTGGTCCTTGAACTAGGTCAAGGTAGAGGTTGACCTTGACCCAGGGAGTCAAAACCCCTAGAAAATATGCCAGATGGGATGGATGGTGCCCGGAGAGGCCCAATTAGGGTCCTAAACAGACACAAAAGTAGGAGAGGATGCAGAAATGAGGAGACAATATGATGGTGGTCAAAATACTCCCCTAAGGAAGGATAAACATTCTTAACATGGAAGTGCTTCCATTTTAAGATGATACAATCATATACAACATACATCAACTATCATGCTATAACAGAAAAGGCAGTCAAATGACCATCACCAAGTCTTCATACAATCCACACCAAACCAAAGAAGCAATCCAATTTATCACTATCAAAACACTCCTATAGATGATTAGGAACTTCATGAGCAATGATAAGACTATAGACCCTAGAGTTTCAATCACAGATCCTAGCACAATTTGAGCCTCAGTAGGTATCCACCTATAGCAACCAAGACTAAACATCACTCCCAAATCAGGTGGGAAGAACCAACACATGAATAAGAGATCATGAACAATGACTAAAGACACAAGGAGATGAGTGCTAACATGCAATACCAACCAACTAATGGGCACAAAAATTTCACAGAGCTCCTAGTGTAGAAATGTGTGCTCTGATACCAAGTGTAATGCCCCGCCAGGGAACCCAGGAGAACTAACCTAAACATGCAACTAAGTTAACAAGATAATTAATTTTTAAATGTTTATAAACAATAATATTAACAACGCAGAAGTAACACATGAAATAACATGACATACACATAAGTACAACTCCACAAAGGGTACAAATCTCAAGGGTTCCTTTATGTAGAATTACTTAAGCAAACTAATCTATGAAAACAACTATAAAGAACTGATATAAGGATACATCAACCGAATCCAATAATATATATCATATAAAAAGACCACATACAACTGAATCAACATCCACTACACATGTCCCAGGGTATGCAATAATACATAACAATAAAATAGATCCTCTGCAAGGATGTTAACTGTTATACACATATGGTGCAAAAAATACAACTCATGAAAGTGAACAAGTCTCCAGAAGAATAAGAAGATAGAAGAAGAAGAACTCCAACGAGGATCATCCAAGCATGAAGATGAAAATCAAATCTCAATGGTAATAAGAATCACTACCACCCGATCTCGTGGAACCAAAGGTCCACTCCCACAGTGCTGAGGAGATAATAATAGGTCCACTCACATGGGTATACAACAAGAAGGCAAACATCAAAGGTATACAACTATCATGAAGAAAAGCATATGAATATCCTAAAATCTCTCTAAATCACAATAAGGAGATCTTCAAATTACCAAAGGTAACCAACACACGTAAGATAACCTAAGATTTATATAGGAAGCTGTCATCATGTGCATCTAACCCTTGAGTCTCATCCTAGAAATCTCTTAATAGATCCCGACACTCAAGTGACCATACACATTATCAATGACTTCTCAAACAAACAAAGTCACTAAATATGCCAGGTACATACCCCTTAAGGCAACAAGCATCATCTCATCCTCCATCTTAGCCTATAATAGTGGTCAAGCATGGGTGAGGCATTATATCTTATTAGATTATACTAAGGCATCCTAATAATTTATTATGTTATCACTTGTTAAAAATGACTTACAATAAATGATCCTAGCAGCCACTTGTGAGCTCTGACATTTATTGCAAGCCACCTCCTACTATACAACTAGGTAATCTACCCGAGGTTTACAAAAGAACATCATAAAGGTTTATCATAAACCTCATCACCGATTCCCACTCATATAGGGATACACCCTCAGAGAATCATAAACAATATCAAAGAGGAGAATATAACTCTTGGAACTGGTTCTTGCCCATACAAGAACTATTGGTTCTCAATCAACCAAAACCACTTAGAATACTCTTACAAGATCACATAAGACTAGTTAAACAACTAGGTTGGATAAAAAGATCAAGACTCAAAATCGATATCAACATGAACATGCTCTGAAGCACACAAGAATCCATAGAAAAAAAACCCCAAAACCTCTGGTTTTACATCTTGATAGCCATCTAATCCCAACAGACAACTGACACATAACAGTATCGTAAAAGGTAAAAAACACACAATCTTTTAAATCAGTCACTCAGAAGACGCATGATTGCATAATGAGTACGATTCCAGAAAGGCAATAAAATACAATGATAACATAGTGATAAACAAATTTATAATCACATTATGCAAATTCATTTATCCATTATAATTACTAATAACACTATAATTCAATTTTCCAACTAAAACACACAGTAATACTCCTATAGATTAATTTATAAAATCTAACACATATACATTAATCTATTTAATAATTACTAAAAACCAAATATAATTACAAGTAAATTTTTATTTATTTTTATAAATTTATTTTAAAAAAAAAAGAATTTCTAAAAAACATAATTTCTAAAAATAGAATTTTCAAAGAAACATAATTTCTAAAAATGGAATACTATTGCATGCAAATTGATATTAACAAGGAAAAGTTATTAAATCTAATGTTTAATATTTATTTTAAGATCATTTCTTTTTTTCAATAATAGAGGTATTTTTTTTTCAACCAAAAGCTCTAAAGGAAGAAAAGAGGGATTTCTTTATAACATGCAAATTGATGCAAACGAGAAAAAAATTATAATTATAATTTTAATATTAATTTATTTTCAAGAAGAGTTTCTTTCTGAAGCATGCAATTTGACACAAATAAGAAAACATTCTAAATATAATATTTAATTTATTTTTCAAGAAGATTTTTCTTTCTTTTAAGCTTGCAAATTAACTCATTTGACTTGTTTTCATGTAGACCTGATCCCAATTTTGTGAAGAACATGGCAAATGTGAGTTTTCTACATTCAAGCTATGACATTAACATATCCGAGGGTTTACACCCTTTCTTGACAATAATTATCAATTTTCCCTCAAAAGGACTTTTCCCCAAATTGAAACCCTAAAGGTAATTTTGAACAAATTCATTTCCACATGAATACCCTAATGCCCATTTTGCATCTAACACCCAAAAATGAAATATTTATGCCCACAAGCACCGATCTGACATGTAAACTTGAAGGAAAGCACAAAATTAAACCAAGAACATATTTCTTCAATTTTAATCCATAAACCACACAATAATCAAACAAAGAAGATCACACAAAGGATCCTAGATTTTCAGATGCATGGAAGATGGGGATCCGAAAGCTATAATTGGCATGAACAAGATCCTACCTCAATAACCGATGAGAGGAACAAAATCCACAATTCCAAGCAAAGGAGAATTCCAAAAATGCTCCAAAATTCTCTCAAGCTTTCAAAAATCCTTCACCACCTGATCTTCCTTTCTCCTCTGATTGAACAACCTCCCAAAATGGCTTTCCATCCAAGGATATAGAAAACCAAGGAATTAGGTTTTTGAAAAATGAAAACCCTAAAGGGAATATAAATTATCTAATTAATAATTAAAAGAAATTCTTTATTTACAATTTTCACTTAAAGCATGCATAACTCAACTTTATAATATGAAAGCAAAGTCATAATTGAAAATGCATGAGGATATATTTCAATTAAATAAATCAATTAATCATGCAACTTAAAGCAATATTCACTAATTCAACTTTGCACAATTAATTACAATTAATTGAATTTAATATTTATTAATTATGAATTATTTAAATAAAAACTTAATAATTAAATCAATTAATTAAATATAGGCATTTAATTAATATTTAATTATTAAATAGTCATATATTTCATATATCAATGTTTTAACCTTATTAAAGGTGCAATAATTAACACTAATATTTACCATAATTATTCATTAAATAAATCAAGCCAAAAATATCATTAAATCACCTGAAACCCATCTAAACATATAATCCAACTGAAATTGAAAACCAACTGAAACAGAAACACAACACACATAAACAGGCTTACAAATCCACATCACTTGACAGATTCAAACACTAGGATAGTCAATCAGATTCTTGTCCAATTCTAGGACAAAATAAGGGTTTAGGGTATGGATTTGGACCTGAATATTATCTCCCGTATCTTACCATTGAGATATTGCGATAGGGCACGCTCACTCCTGCCAATTCAGGGAAGACGAAGCCTAGTACCTACAAACTTGTCATCACAAAGATGAACATACATGCATATAATATAGAAAACAATGGTCAAGACTAGTTTATCGTGTGGATCTTGCCAAAGAAATTAACAACGACTCGGTCCCATACTATACCAAACATGACAAACAGTAATATAATTCATCACAATGATCCATGTGCATAGAGACATAGGGTCAATATTGTTAGCAAATCATAATCAAAATAATTTCATAACATAAACATAACCAACACGAAATAATCATAAATCATATGCAAATAGTTGATATAATACAACTAACAATGGATCAATAAAATAATAAAAATTAACACATGAATATCCTTAAAATCACCTGAAATAACCCACACAAATATAAAAAATTCCTAAAAGAGATCAAAAACTGACACAGACAGGAAGACTAAGGGGTGGGTATTACAACATGGGTGGGAAATCAATGGAAGGTGTACCCTTATTTAGTGGGAAGATGGAACCATAGCTAGTTATGGATTAGATATAAGGGTTAGAGAATCACTTTGAGTGTGAAAATGTGACCGAGGCTCAAAAGGTGAAAGTGGCCAAAACAAGATTGAGAGGGATTGCACTCACACGGTGGAAGTTTTTGCAGGATGAAAGACTAAAGGAGGGGAAGAATAAAATTTCCACTTGGAAATGTATGGTTGGAAAGATTAGGGAAACTTACATCCCTGAGGATTATGGGATACAACTCCATAAGAAGAGGCAGAATCAAAGACAAAAATATTTAGAGGTGAGTGCCTACACACAAGAGTTTTATAAGTTATGCCTAAGGTCTAAGGTGAAAGATGATGAAAGCATACAATTGGCTTGATACCTAAATGGATTAATATGGAGTATCCAAGAGGATATAAGTCTCTTGTCATCTACCACTATGAAGAAGTGTTATCAACTAGCTCTTAAGGTTGAGGAGAAGAGAAAGAAAAAGTATGAAGAAAATAACAGAGGCAAAGGAAGGGGTAGAGACTCAAGAGGTCACATAGGTAGCTATGGT
This sequence comes from Thuja plicata, assembly GCA_018584345.1. Taxonomy (NCBI): domain Eukaryota; kingdom Viridiplantae; phylum Streptophyta; class Pinopsida; order Cupressales; family Cupressaceae; genus Thuja; species Thuja plicata. The sequence goes on along the minus strand of MU225679.1, from coordinate 1,567,577 downwards.
GGTAGGAATAATGATTCAAGACCCCAAGGAGAGACAAAAATGATAGAGAAGAGTCATGAAACTAGTAGCAGAGGTAACTATGGACAAGGAAGAGGCCCTAACAGTGGTGGTAGAGGAAGATTTGGTGGAGGAACTAATAGAGGTTCATTTGCAAACATGAAATGCTATAATTGTCACCAGTTTAGGAACCCTTCCTATAGGTGTCTTGACAAATCCACACCATCTCAATAAAAGAGAAGAGTTAACTATGTGTAAGAGGATGCCAATACTATTAAGTCTCCTGAGATCAATCATGACTCAGAGAGTGGGGAGAATCTAATGATAAGGATAGTCTTAATCAAGGAACCAGTTAGAGAGGAACCTAAGAAGAGGAGATTAATTTTTAAAGTGAAATGTAAGATTCTTGGTAAAGTTTTCAAGGTGAACATTAACTCGGGGTCAATAGAAAACATAATTGAGGAAGTAATGAACAAGTTAGGGGTGGCTAAGATATCTCATGACCATCCTTATAGGGTGGCATGGTTGAACAAAGGAAAACATGTCCTGTGAATGAATATGCTTGGATTGAATTTGCAATTTGAGGCTATTGTAATAAGATTATTTGTGATGTACTTCCCATGGATTCTTTCCATCTTCTATTAGGAAGACCATGGTAGTTTGAAAGAAAAGCCATGCACGATGGGGAAAATAATGCTTATTATTTTCAAAAGGATGGAGTGACCTATAAAATCAAGTCTTTGATGGAGGGAGTGAAAACTAGTCCCAATGTGTTGGTAGTAGGATACAAATAATTTTTTCAAATTCTTAAGAGGGAAGATGAGGAGTGCTATGCAGTCATGATGAAGCCTAAAGAGGAAAAGGAAGAAGCACAAAAACCTTTACCCAGGGAAATACAATAACTTTTGGAATAGTTTAAGGACATTGTGAGTGATGGTTCACAAACAGTCTTGCCACCTCAGGGACCAATAAGTCACAAAATTGACTTTATTCTTGGTGTATCATTGCCCAATAAGGCAACCTACAAAATGATCTTTGAGTAGAAAAAGGAGATAGATAGACAAGTGCAAGAGTTATTGGATCAAGGGATCATTAAGAACACAAGTCCCTATGCAATGCCATTGGTTTTGGGATCAAGAAAAGGTAAGTGGATGTTATGCATAGATTCTAGAGGTATAAACAGAATAACAATAAGATATAGGTTTCCAATCCCTAGGATTGAGGACCTAAGGGATTTTCTTGGTAGGGCTTAGTGCTTCAAAAAGTTGGATTTAAATAGTGGATACCATTAAATCTACATATAGGAAGGTGATGAATGGAAAACAACCTTCAAGACTATAGAAGGACTGTATGAATGACTTGTAATGCCATTTGGGCTTAGCAATGCCCCAAGCACATTAATGAGATTGATGAATGAAGTGATTAAGGAATAGATAGGGATATTTTTGGTATTATATCTTGATGACATCCCCATATTCAAAAAGACTAAGGAAGGTCACCTATAACATTTTCAGATTGTATTGAAGAGGTTAAAAGAAGAGCAGTTGGCAATCAACTTGGAGAAGTGCAAGATCCTGAAATAAGAATTGGTGTATCTTGGACTTGTGGTCTCACAAGGGTCATTGAAGATGGATCCTAGCAAGGTGGAAGCTATAATTAGATATCCAAATCCCACATCAGGTACGTAGGTAATTAGTTTCCATCAGATTGACCATTCTAGAGGAAATTTATTAGGGGTTTTAGTTCCATATGTGCTCCAATATTAGATACTATAAAGGGCAGATTAAAGACCAAGTTTAGGTGGAATGAAGAAGCCGATAGGGGTTTTGATTTGTTAAAGACAAAGGTAGCCACCCAACCCATTCTAATGTTATCAAGTTTTGATAAATTGTTTACCTTGGAGTGTGATTCTAGTAGCATAGTAGTAGGGGTTATTTTGACCCAAGAAGGTAGACCAGTGGATTTTTATAGTGAAAAATTGAATGAGGCCAAGAAGAGATATTATTCTTATTAATTATAATTCTATGCATTAATTCAAGCACTTAGGAAGTGGAGACACTACCTCCTACCCAAAGATTTTGTAGTCTTCACTGATAACCAAGCTTTGAGTTACATCAATATCCAAGAGACGTTAAGTGGATGGAGTTCGTACACGATTATACCTTTACCATAAAGCATAAGAAGGGGAAAATGAATAAGGTTGCTGATGCATTGAGACAAAAGTTACTCACTATTGAAGATGTATAGTTGGTGAGTATTAGAGTAGAAAGCTTTAAGGATCTTTATAAATAAGATGAATACTTCTCAGAGGCCTATAAGGTATGTATGGAGTTCAACAATAACTTTCATGGTCAGTTTTTAGATTACACTTTACAAAAGGGATTGTTGTTTAGGGGAGCACAATTATGTGTACCCAAGGGATATATGAGGGAGAACATGATTAAAGAAAAACACAATGGTAGTCTTAGTGGCCATTTTGGTCTCAATAAGACCTTTGAATTGGTTCAGAGGTTCTATTATTGGCCAAGGATGTAGAGAGATGTGAGAAAGTATGTGGAATAATGTCTGGTGTGTTAGAAAGACAAAGGTGTGACTTCTAATGCTAGAATATACCAACCACTACCCATTCCCAATAGGCCATGGGAATGTATTAGTATGGATTTCATAGCGGGGTTACCAAGAACAAGCACTGGAATGGATAACATATTTGTAGTTGTTGATAGGTTCAATAAGATGAGCCATTTCATCCCATGAAAGACAACACATGATGCAAGCTATATAGCTCAATTTTTATTTAGGGAAGTCATAAGAATCCATGGATTACCCCTCAACATAGTCTCAGATAGAGATGTCAATTTCATGGGTCATTTATGGAAGACATTATGGAAAAGATTAGGAACAAATCTATCTTTTGGGTTAGCTTATCACCCCGAGATAGATAGCCAAACAGAGGTCATAAAAAAGGTTTTAGGGAATCTTATAAGATGCTTAACAAATGATTATGGAAAAATGTGGGATCGAGTTCTACCATAGGCTGAGTATGCTTACAATGAGAGTGTCAATAGGACCACTAGTAAAATTCCTTTTGTAGTAGTGTATGGTGTTCACCCTAGCAAAGTTTGTGAATTAAGAGACTTGGGAAACATGGAGGGGAAGAATGGACATGCTAAAGACTTCGCCCAGTCAATAAAGGAAGTACATGACCAAGTTAAAAAACACTCATAGAGGAAACACATAGATTGAAAACTAAAGTGGATGCAAAGAAGAAGGATTTGCATTTTTCAGTAGGGGATTTAGTAATGGTACATTTGAATAAGGAGAAGTTACATAAAGGCATACTTAGAAAGTTGTAGATGAAGAGAATAGGTCCATGTAAGATACTAGAAAATTATGGGGAGAATGAATATAAAATTGATCTACCCCTGGAGTTGTCAATCTTACCAATATTCAATGTTTAGGACTTAGTTTCATACAAAGGTCCACTACCACTAGAGACAGAGATTTCTGATGAGTTGGCAAAAATTACAAGGGATGTGCCCTTACCAACTATACCCAAGCCAAAAGAAGAAAAAATACTAAACTTAAAAATTAAGAAGAAGAAAAGACATGATCAATACATGGAAAATCTAATCAAATAGAACAATATTCCATAAATAGAGGCTACATGGGTTGCTAAATCATAGTTTAAGAAGTTGGGAATATCTTGCAATACTCACTCCAGGAGTAACTTAACTTATTTGTCTAGGGAGAGCATGGTGGAGGAGAACCTAGGGATGGATCTCTTTATTTTGATGTGAAAGGTATTCTAATGGTTTCTAGGGTTGTTTAGGAAATTTTAGGATCAATTTGGAATGTTTTAGGAGAGAGTGTGTTGAGTTGTGTGGTTTTTTGGTCCAAGTGACCTTTGTATTGTCCTGATGGACAAAAAGGGCCAAAATGTGTGTTTGGAAGTCAAAATGATTAAAATGACATTTTTTGGATTATTTTAGGTGTTAGGAAATGATTTTTTACCTTTTGGTGTCCAACCATGGATTTAGAATAGGGAAAGAGCAAAATTTGTAAAAAGTGCAAGTGTTGCTTGAGCAACTTTGCAACTTTTAAATGTTGCTCGACAACTTTTTGCCAAAATGTTTCTTTGTGACCAAATTTAGTTATGGGTTAGTTTGAGTGGTTTTCCAAGGAAGGATAAACATATTTAAGGACTTCCATGGCATTGTAATGAGGTTGGACCTTTTCTGGTTACAAGTTTTGAGCAATGGAAGAATTATTGTGACTGTATTGAGACCATTTTTGTGATTTCCAAGAACATTCATTGTAGATGGATTGAATTAGCTAATTTTCAAATTAATTTAGGTTCTTAGAATTTTTTACAATTTTCTTTGGAGTAGTATAGTTCTTAGCTTTTGTTTTGAAGTTGAATGTAAATTATTCTTCTTGTTCTATGTTCTCTGGACCAGAATGGACTCTAAATAGAAGTATGGCTCTTTAGGGATTTCTGACCATGGCAAAGAAATATGCCTTGGAGGAATGAAAAGGGAGTCATTTTATATTATGTTTATTTTTTTTTTAGTTCAAGAAGTTTCAATGGTAAATTTTGAGCTCTTTCCCTAGGCGAGCTTGGCTATAGCCTGAATAGGGACAAAAGAGGAACAATGTGTTTCATTTGCAAGGTAGGATTGAATGGAGTGATCCAGTGATTGGATTGTGACATTAGAAAGGTGAAAATAATTTGTAAGCATTTGTGGAGGCTGACGAATCCATATCATCTATTTTTGTGAGGTTTTTATACTATTAGGCCTATTAGCCCTACTTTTGAGGACTCAGTATCTAAAGGATTTGAAGTATAGTATGAATGAAATGAGGTCTCCTAACCCTAGAAATCCTTTGTGATTCCAAAAAGGGTACCTAGATCCAAGATCAAATTTGGGGCTTCTTTGCAACTTTGGGAGTTATTGCAGTTTAGCAGCCTAATTAGGGCTATAAGGAACCACTAGGAATACTTCTTGAAATAAGGAATTGGATGGATGTATGGATGAGATATGGATATGAATCTTATGGAATGAAGTAAATAGACAAGAGAGAGTGTGAGACCTACCCTTTAAGTGTTTTTGAAGTGTTTAAGGAGTTGTGGTGGAATCTACCCAAGTTTAGGTTCAGTGAAGCACAAACTCGTTGTTGGTAGAGATATTCTTGAAGTGAAGTGTAAGTGAATCAAGTATTCTACCCTTAGGTTGGAGTTTGAGAAGAAGCCCTAGTAGGTCAAGAGAAGAGGCCTAGGAGTGAGTCAAGTTGATTCAGTGGAAGAATCTCCCTATCACCCCTAAAAATATCTTTGATCACATTCTCTTTGTTTGTGAAGGAGAAATAAAAGAACCCCTTAGGAATAACTACTGTATCAAAATGACCCTTCAGATACCATCATCTCTGGATGAATCTATGAATTTTATCTATGTTCGGTCATGGTCCAACAAATTTACCAACCAAAATTAAATCCATCTAAGCCATATTTTGATCTATCACCTGATCAACGATGAAGATCAAAAAGTCACCTTTAGAAGGATTGGAGATGTTATTCACTTTTGGAAGGAAGGATTTGCCAAAATTATTTTTTCCAAACAATGCCAGCTAGGGATGATCAGCCAGTTTTGACTCCCCATTATCCTGGGCTCCAAAAATATTTTGAGTGCCACCTCCCAGGTCTGAAGATGCACTATCACCTTATCGGTCCCAATATTTTGATGCCCCACTATCCTTAAAATTCTTTGTTGACTCACCATCCTCATGACCCCCTAAGTTCATTGATTCCCCCTCACCTGCCATGATCCACCAACCTTCTCGCTCCCTCTTCTACCATTTCTCTTGCACTCACTACCATTCAAATTTTATTCTTCTCTCTCCCCCATTCAAAAGAAAATACTATTATTTTTAAATGTATTGAACCAAGGATGTAGGTACTGCAAGAAAGAAGCCCCACCATTTCTCCAAGGCTCTCCCTAAGGAAAATCATACTCTATTGTTAACACGATAGAGACAAACCTGTGAGGTTTGAACCTTGGTTGTAAGCACTATAGGAAAGAAGCCCCACCATTTCTTCAAAGGGTCATCCCCAAATTTTTAAATGGATTGAACCAAGGATGTAGGAACTACAGGAAAGTAGCCCCACCATTTATTCAAGTCTCTCCCCAAGGAAAATAATGCTCCATTATTAACATGGTAGAGATGAACTTGTGAGGTTTGAACCTTGGTTGTAAGCACTACAGGCAAGAAGCCCCACCATTTCACTAAAGGGTCATCCCTGATTAGGCTTCAAATGTTATTGATTTGGAATTATTTAATTACATGATTATGGATTTTAGACTATACCTTGGGACTTGTTAGTGTCCTTATTTATTTTGTGCCATGAATTGTATCTTATATTTTCCTTTGCACCCATGTGAATGTGTTGGGAATAGGAGGGTTCCATTGATAATTTTAATATTTTACGTTCTCTTGATTTTTGTGTTTATGTGGGACTGTTTTATAGGAGAATAGCTTGGAGGGTGGATCACAATGGGGGTCAGTGCCCAAAGTGGCCAATCCAAGATAACCCATTGTGGAGTTGTAATAAAGTGAAAATATAATTAAAATGAACCAAGTTGGGTAATACATTAAAAAAGATAAATGAGATACCTCACCCATGGCCTTGAGTGCTAGTATAGAATAAGGCTGTGTTAGAGAAGGCTTGACCATTTGTTTGGCATTAATCTGGAAAAAATAACATCTTTGTCCTCATGAAAGGTTGTCAATTCTACATGAGTACCACCTAGGGACCGGGGTCTAGAGAGACTGCCAAGGTAACTCATGAGTGGAAGCTATGTGATGACAATCTTCAACATGTGTCTTAGAATTACCTCATGTTAGCCTTGTGGTTTGCCTCTGCTATGGTGTGGTATTTTGTGATATCCCATCCATATCCTTGGGTTATCCCATTTGTATTCTTTGGGTTTTTGTTATTTCATGATTTAACCCTCTTGTATCTTCCTGTGACTGCATGTATGTGTGTGTAGGAATGATGTCTATCTCCTAGCTTAGAGGGGTGGGCCTCAGGGTTCTACATGGTTGGGTGGTAAATATTTTTCCATCAAGGTCCGTTGATTGGTTCGTAGCTTACTAGATGGATTCAACATCTCTATTGTAGCTTAATCTTTGCTTCATGATGGAAGATCTTTATTGTATCATGTGTCATAAGATGGATTATGGATTTTGACATTGTAAATGTGTACTCTTATTGCAAATATTTTAAACTTGTACTGATGAATTATTGAGATGTAAGATTTAGATTTGGATAGTTTGATTATGTACTTGATTAATTATCATGCAATGCATTAGTCTCTCATGGTTTTATGGATTGAATAAATGGATGGAGTGAGCTAAATTAATCTAATGTTTATTTTATGATTCAATTGTTTATATGTTATGCATTTCTTAATAGCGATGTCGGGGAACCTAAGAGGACATGGGGTTATGGTAGTATTGTTGTATCATTATGTTAATTATAATTTTTAATTTTTATTATAGTTTTTTTAAAATTTTCATGTTCTTTATTTAAATCATTTTGTCCTCTTGGGCTCCTTGGCGGTGGCGTTACAATAAGCATATGGTTAACATTCACCTCTTGGATATTTGTATCATCTAAATCCATCCTATCTCCCATGGTATCTTTAGTGTTCCTTTCTTCAATTGTTGTGGATTTAGATGCTTCATTATTATTCATTTGTCACATCCTCCTTCTTATATCTCTTTATCATTTTGCCTCCTCTTTATCTGCTTCAATTTCCTTGGGGGTCATAACCCTCCTATATTTCCTCTTCTGACATTGTTTAGATCCCATGACTAAAATTTTTTGAAGTGCATTTAAAGTTAAGAATAAAAAATAAATTCCCAATCATTGAATTCTTCCAAAATGCTCTAGAATGCTCCAAAATGCTCCCAATGATTGACTCCTTTAAAAATTATATACAATATTGCATCAAAAAGACAAGAATCAATAAAATATTATAGAAAATACCACTATCGATCTTACAAAAGCATGTGATGATGTAGTAAATTATTATAAAAAAAGGAAAATAGGACCTCGTTTTGTAAACGGGACCTTGTTTCATAAATGAGACTTTATTTCATAAAATTTAAATTTCAAGCTTGGTCTTTGTGTTGGGTTTTGGATTGGGAAAAGGCCTAAGCAATCGAACCATAACTTCAGATCTAGTTTGACTTGCAAATTGAAGTCCATGTCAATGTCTAGACAAAATAGGCAATTTAGACATATATTTGAATATATTTTTTGTAGATTTTTTTGACGAAATAAAAAACCATTGTATACTAGAGTATGTATATTCGAAATATGTAATTGTTTCAATGAGATTATTTTTTATAGTTTTGAATCCATTTCTACAAAAACAGGTTCACAAACTTGAAAAAAAAACTTTCTTAAATTGTTTTAGTAATTTTTTTGTTTCTACGTTGTTTGGAAAGTAAATTATATGACATTAAACTATAGACAATTCTATTTAGTTTGAAAAATAAATAAGAAAATGATAATTTTAGGTCAAATTATGCTTGTCATACACAAGGGGTTTCATAAACAACAATTACGCCCAGTAAAAATTTAATAACTTTTTTGAAAACAGTTACAAAAAATAGTTTGATCAATATTGAGTGTGTTACAAGTCTTTTGCCAAAAGGATTCAAAAAAAGACTTCCATTTAGGTCAAATTATGCCTGTTGTACATGGGCATGGTACGATCTTGAAAAGGTGACTTTTAAAAAGTGGTTTTAAGGTATACCTATTGAAAACTAATTTTTATAATTCAAGAATTCAAATAAATTACATATTAGGAAAGTAGAATATGAGTACTAAAATTCCTATTATTGACTTTTTTTGAGATTCAATCTTTAAGTGCTTCAAATTTTTAGGTCAATTGGGACAAATTTTGAAAAAAGGAAAAACAACTTCCAACTTTTGGACAAAAAGAGGACCCAAATTGTTGATGGCATCCTATTGATGACTTAATGATCAGAGGAAGCCACTCATCCACCATTCAAGCAGTGGAATCTTCCCTTCATGAATGTTTATTGATGTTAGACTTAGGTCTTCTACACTAAGGGATTGAGATCAATCAATCTATTTCAAGGATATTTATTTTACAACCTAAGTATGCTCTTGATATGATCTCTAGATTTTGCATGATTTATTTTAAGACTACACTGACTCCATTTATGTCTGGGGTCAAACTTGAGGCTAAGTTTCCTTCACCTTTGGTGGGTGCCACTTTGTATCAAAAACTTGTTGGTAGTCTCATATACTTGATTCAAATGAAACTTGACATTTCATATGTTATAGGTATGGTCTCTCGATTCATGAAGGGGCACCATGAGATGCATTGGAAAGGATTGGAAGGGATCTTTCATTTCATTTAGGGTACTGAGAGTTATGGGATTTACTATGCAATAATTACAATTTTTGACTTGGTGGGATACATAGATTCACATCGGGTAAGTGATTCTCAAAATCACAAGTCTACTTCAATATATTTATTCCCTCTTAGTTCCAATATAGTTTTTTGGTCAAGAAATAAGTAGTCTACAAGTTCTCTTTCATCTATAGAGGCCGAGTACTGAGGAAAAGTTAATGCTTCTACTAAGGCTATTTGGCTTCAGAATATTCTCACTATGTTTGGCATTAATTTTCAGAAGCCTATAGTCATCTTTTGTGATAGCTAGAGTGCCTTAAAAATGTATTGTAGTTTGGTCCATCATCAAAGGAACAATCACATTAAGATACATCTGTACTATATTTGGAATTTTATTCACAAGAAGATCATTATTATAAAGTATTATCCGACATCAAATCAGATTGTATAATTCTTCACCAAACCCTTCACTAAAAATAAGTTCATTCACAATATTTATTGGGGGTGTGAAATGTTAAAGTATTATTCGTTCGTGTTTAATAAACGACGAGACAATCATAATATATATATATATATATAATATAATAATTGAATATATATTAAATTAAAGATATAATATATATTAATATGGTCATGAGTGAAACCATATATATATATATATAATATAAAATAAATAAAGTAATGATTTATTATTGAATCGAATTAATCGACTTATAGTCGAATACGATTATCGACATGCATAAATATTGTGACTGTTATATATTAATAGTCACATACTATCGTGATTGTTAGTATATAACAGTCACGATAATATTGTGACTGCTCGATATTATTAAAATAGCCTTTCATTATATGTGTTGACTATGCAGTTATAATATGTGGATTAATACATGCATAATAACGATAATCACATACTATACAATCTGTTAGTATGAACAGTCATGACTCATCAATATGATGAGTCATGTCTTTTCATACTTACATCTTTTGGATTTAATATATATAGTAATTATTTTTGTAGAATCAGTCAATAACCAAGGCAATTGTATTCTACTATATACATTTAGTTTACATCTCATCTCCTGATCTATAATTCCTTAACATGAAAGATGTACACTTTGGAGGTGATTTATTAGTCCTTTTTACCCCCTCTCTCTTTTTCAAGGTGTTCTCTCTCTATTTGTGGAGAGGGTGGAATTTTTGTACCTAAGTACCTAGTATGTTCTCATTTTCTTGGACCCATAATATTTTCACCCACTAAAGTTGTGCTTAAGGGGGGGGTGTTAGTGTAGGTTTTTATTTCATAGTTGGTTATTTATTTTTCTATTCCTAGTTTTTTGTATACTTTTAATTAATATTTCTTAGGATTGATAAAGTGATTATTAGTATGAGTGGGTGCGAGGTGTCTAAATTTTCTAGGAGAGTTACACTTGCCTTTTTTAGGCTATTGTGGTGGTCTCTTCCCAATAGTTATATTTTCTACCTCTCCTTTATCTCATTTCCTATACATTCACTCCTAGCTAGTCTTATTATATCTTATTGGGTTGTAATTGCACTCTGTATAGTTCTCCCTTGCATTATCCTAGTGTTATTTTACTTCTTTAGTATTTTCAGCTCTCTTGTGGAGGATGAATTTGTGTTTTGTTTTATTCTATGTATCATTTATATTCATAGTTTTATTTCTATTTGTTTTGCACTAGTCTTTTTGAGTTAATCATCTTTTCAGATTCTAACAATCCCTACTTATAGAATTTGTAGGACTCAACCTACTAGAGTCACCAATCACCATGACTCTACACCAACTCAACAAGAGAAACCTATAAATTTTGAATATTTAGGCATCGATATAATGGGAAAAGTAATCCACAGAACTAAAAACCAAATCTAAAAGAGACACTAATCTCTTTTAAAAGGAGACACCAACCTCTTCTACCCTCCAAAATTTCATTCTTTAACTGAATGATAGAAAATAATATTTTATTCATATCTCTACTCCAATTATTATATGTTATACTTTCTCTTAACAAAATCTCTTCCACTAAAACAGATCATGATATTAGCACAAAAAATGGCACCTTTTTTTAGTGTAATTTTTGTAGCGATTTGAGGCTATGCGACGATGTAAAAGTTGACTCCCAAATGATCCTACTCTTTAGTTTTGTATTGATCACCATAGTTAATGCCAGAGGCGAAGCCATTTTTGACATTAAATGTTGTGTTACAGCCGTGTCTGCACCAAAAATGGCACTAGAAAAAGACTCGGGCAATAGCACTAGAAATGATGCCATAAATTGAGCCGTGTTTGGCTTCCACTTTTTCTCCTTTGTTTCTTTCGGATTTGCTTCTAATCATGCTTCCAATTTTGCTTCTTATTATGCTTCTAGTTTTACTTCTATTACAACATCCTTCGTTGCTTCTATTTTGGCTTTCCATTTGGCTTCTATTTTTTCTTCTATTTTGCTTCTACTTTTGCTTCTCATTTTGCTTCTATTTTTTCTTTGCATTGACTTCTCATTTTGCTTCTAGTTTTTCTTCTGCTTTTGTTAGGAATAAGGTGTCTCAACCTTGGATAATTCCTATTCTTATTATTTATTTTGTAAAATGTATTTCTTGCAAATAATGTAATTAAGTGTGAGTGTACATGTCTAGTTGGCATGTTGATGTGTCATTCCACTTGATGTGTCGACATCTTGAATTGTGTGTAAGGAGATCATGGCTAAAATGGTTATGACAAATTCCTATGACATGTAAGAGCTATTTCTAGAAGATTCAATGATAGGTGAAGACATGCAATGACATGTGGCAACTGATATAGTTGAGTACTGTACACTCTTCCACAATGGTGGGAATTTTTTTTTAGGGTTCCTATTTTCTTGGAGAATGGTAAAACCCTAATACAGCTATCTTTAGAAGTTGCCCTAAAAAGTAAAGCACATGATATAAGCATTTTTAGGGTTGCAGACAGATATAGAAAAAGAGTGTATTGTTGGTATGATTGGGTGCTACTAGATTAGTCTTTGTGTGTCGATTGTCTCCTAAAATAACTTGCATTGCAAGTGTGTTGTAACCGTTGTGTTGAAGATAATACATTGTGCAGGTTTTGGAGTGCTGGGGTTTTTTACCGAAAGATTTTCCCCAGGGTAAATCATTGTGTCATTCTCTATTTTCTGTATGCATGGTATATGGCTGTAATATATTTGTTAAAGTAGTTAACTAATCTAAAATTGTAAGGATTTAAAAGAATTTGCACAATACTTTCCTTTAGAGATTAGTGTAGGAAGCTGTTTCTGCACCTGAGTTTCCTTACAGCTTTGACTTCCATTTTGCTTCTAGTTTTGCTTCTACTTTGGCTTCCCAATTTTCTTCTAGTTTTTCTTCTTCTTTTTCTTCTTGTATTTCTTCTATCTTTGCTTCAACTATAACACCGCCTGTTGCTTCTAGTTTTACTTCAGGGTTTGCTTCCAATTTTGTTTCCATTATAATGCCATTTGTTGCTTCTAGTTTTGCTTCATGGATTTCTTCCAATTTTTTCTTCTTGTTGCTTCTATTTTTTCTTCCATTATAATACCATTTGCTCCTTCCAATTTTACTTCTTGTATTGTTTCCACTTTAACACCACTTCTTGCTTCCAGTTTTTCTCACTTTTTTGCTTCCATTTTGTGCTCCCAGTTTTTCTTCTGACATGGATTTTGATTTTTCTTCTTGTGTTTCTTCCATTATGGCATATTTTCTTGTTCTAAGATAGCTTCTATTATTACATCTTTTTTGCTTCTAAAATTTCTTCCATTATTACTCTTTTGTTTACTACTTGAATTGCTTCTATTTTTGCTTCTTAGATAACCCCAGGTTTTTCTTCTGATTTGGTTTCCATTGTTTCTTCCATTTTTACTTCTAAAAATATTTCTTATTTTAATTCCATTTCTTATTAATTTAATATTTTTTTATTCCAATTGTGAAACCCATGTCGACACCAAGAAGGTGCACATCAAAATGTCTATAATTTAATTGAATTTGACAATATCCATCCTGAGCAGTAATTCAAAATCATCATCATACATAATAAATATTCATCCAATAATCATCGACCACTTTCAATATATATAAATTGATAACTCAATAATGAAAAGATCATCATATATAACTAAAACAATTGAAAGTCCAATATGCTAGTACATAAAAAAAATGTCTAAATGATACATGTCTAATAGTCAACATAAGTCAAAATGATACATGTCCAATAGTCAACATAAGTCAAAATGATACATGGGAAATATAAGGGGTTTCAGAAAATCAAGATCAAGAGCGACCCTTAGCGTGAGCAGTACCAATTTCATATCATTCAGGTGTAGGGGAAAAGCCAAAGCTAGAAATAATTTTTCCACCATCAATAACACTTTCAGTTCTACGCTATTAGGATCAAAATGCAGATGCATATTCAGTTCCATTCATTAGGGTTTCAGTGCTAGTGGAAGAAAAACTGCTTCCTACCCCAGTCAATTCAATTTACCTTGATGACCAAGAAACACAAACAGAAAGCCCCTCACTAGAGGCAGATTCTTGTCCAAATTCATTTATAAATTATATGAGTAAAAATGACAAATTATGTAACTCAAAATGATACAAGTTAAGATGATACATCATCATCATCATCATCATCATCATCATCATCATCATCATGATCATGATCATGATCATGATCATCATCATTGTTAGTAAACAAATTTATCCTTCTAAAAACACCTTCAAAATAACCCTTAAATGCCCAATCTAAAAAGCATAATCTGATACCAACAATCGGACAAGCTATCATGAGATTAATAGCTTCCCTCTGAATTGTGAAGTACAGCTCCCCCTTCAATGATTTTCAATGAATCAAACAACTTGATATGTCTTTGACCTGAAGACACGAAGGCATGTTAACATCCATCCATAAACATGGAATGAATGCAGTTGTTAAATTCACAAACTTTGATAAAGAGGAGAAAGAAAAACAAATGACCAACTGATCACTTGTCTACCCTTCTCACTTGCAGAGACATAAAAGCTAAAATTATTACTTACCTTCACATGTGTGAATGTATAAAATGTCCTGATTCCATAACCCACACATATTATTGATAAATGGAGCAAGACATACTAGAAATAAGACTTTAATAACCAACAAATCATTTATATTCAAAAAATATTAATCCAAATCAATAGATTCAAGGTAATGCATTCATTTATTTCAAAATATAATCAAGCATGACCAAATGATCATTTTGACCCTTGCACCATAATCAACATAAGAAAAAATATAGTCCATAAATCCCTCCCATCTCTCAGTTACAATTTTTTTTTAAAAGAATGTATTCTTCCCTCTCTGTAACCTCCTGAATGCTGAGAAAAAGTCGAACCCCTCCTTAGTCTTCTTGCTGTCTCTTTAACACTTGACCATTTTGATAATGTTTCAGTTATGCTGGTAAAGAATTCTTGGTAAGATCCCTATTTTCTTTCTTTAATCTTTTCACTTCTTGTTGATGGTTAAATTCCTAAGGAATTTATTACATTTCATATATTAAAATTTTGAGCTAACTATTGGTACTCTCAAATTTGGCACAAATTTGGATTGACCAATTTAAAATTTCTCTAAGGAAAGGTGAGTACCCTTAAAAAGTCTTTGAAGAAGCCTATTTGTAATGCAAGTAAAATGTGACCTGATGATTTGTATGAGATACTGATTGGTGAGCATGTGAAAAACCTATCATGGAGTAAATGTAATGGGTCACAAATTTTAGATATCATATTTTATGAGTTTTGGAGACGGTTGTTTAAAGGTGTTTACCTCAAATCTACATTTTGAACATATCCTAATTATAGTAAATGAACTACTTTGCATATTTGTAGCTTTGACTGGATTAGCTCTCATGACCTAAGGATTATTATGAGATGTTTTAAGCATGAGAGAGAATCTCAATTTCCATTTGCAGATTCCTATGAATTCACGTGACAAGTTTCCCAAGGCTATTCTGTTTGCAATTAATTTCGATTCTCAGAATGTGAAAGTGGAGAATTATGAAGTTTCTTACTTTGAGGTTTCACAACTTGCACCCAACTGAATGGAATGAAGAATTAAATGCCCCCCCTATTTTTTAATCATGGAAATGTGCTACCATGAAGGTTTCTAGACATGTGCCAATCCATATGATTAGTTTTCTCATTCAATTCCAAACCATGTTTATGCAAAGTTTACTAATTTTGAAGTTAGACAACGGGTAAGAGGCTGACTTTAGGGATTAATATTGATTGACTAGTTGATGAGCAGAACAAGCTAATTAAAAATTTATTTTCTCCGTATGAAAGTGAATCAAGTACTAGGGTTTCAAATCATGAGGCATTCATCTGATTGGTTTAGGAAGTCAGATCCAAATGAGATTTATTCAGTTTTCACTTAATGCATCAGTAAAAGTCTTCCAGAGGGCTGACTTTGCAAGCTGATATTATGGTGCCTTTTGAACATTTTGATAAGTGAGTTGACTCCTTATACTCTCTCTATGTTATTGTACTACTAGGATCAAGGATCAAGCCTCAAGATCTAATCTGATATCTTTCCAAGGGAAGATCCAAAGATAATTTATTCAGTTTTCAATTCTCATGTGTATAATAATAACGAACTGGTCAACTTTCAACGTAAGTATCTCTCAGATTTGAAGGGGTTGTTCAAATCCGTTTTGCGCTTATATTCACATGTTGGAAGTAATTACATGTTCCCGATGGCATGTTTCTAGAAGATAGTTTGATCATATTTTGAAGCCTGATATAGAGGCTAGTTATTATTTGCGGGGTCAGTTACTCATCAAAGCCATCGGGTCTTAAAAGCATTGTTTCTTTAAAGATTGTGAAAGTATAGACATCGACATTTTAATTGATTAGAATTACATCTAACAGAAACACGACTCTATCAAGTGTTGTATCTGCAAACTAAGCACAAAGTAATAATAATAATGGCCATGTGCAAGTGAATGAAATGGGAAAAGTACTCAAAATAGTTGAAATGATGAAGCACAAACAATGCATGCTTTATTATAGGGCGAGTACCTTGGAGATGTGTCATTTCATGGAATAAATAATTGCATGAAATGAATTAGATAGTTTCAACTGTGACAATATGGAGCTAATGCTATTGGTAAAATGACACATTGGGGCTGGAGGGATTGGTAAGCACCAGATACTTTTGGACCTCGGTCATGTGCTATGATATTAGCTGAATATAAGGAGAATCTATCTGAGTGTATAGTGAGTGAGAAGATGAAGGAATATTTGGTGGAGCTTCTTATCAAAGGAATGGAATAGGAAATAGTCAAGAGTACTGATATTTTTGAGGGGAAGCTGCAATAGATTACAGAGTCTTGGTCATTTTGGCCAGGTTTTCTATAGATGGAAAAGTCATTTATTCACTCTCTACAACAACAATACCACAAAATTCAAATGTTGTCTCCATAGTGACAACAAATGTTACTATATGCCCGCACTAAGGCTGGAAGCACAGACAAGGTGCGAACTACAAGCCTCAAAAAATGAGGTCTCATGGCTGCCACATTTTGTAGCACAAGTTGTTGAAAGGGTCCTCAAAACTTTCATGCAAAGGAAATTGACAGCTGTAATGCCAATTCCACAAGCTTTTCCATGATTCCCAGCATGTGCAAGTTTTAAAGTGGGCTGTGCATGACCAAAGCAAGGGAAGGTGATTAAGTAAAACTTGTAAAAAACCCCAATCCCGTACGTAGACATGTGAAGATGCCCCTGCAACATTGATGGATATTTAAAACATTAAAAAACAACAAATGGGGTGCGACATAAAGCATAGAAGATGCCAGCGCATGGGAGCAATGTTAAGAAAATAAAGTCAAATGCAATTTGTAGACAAACCCTACGCAAGGAATGAGGTAAGTAAAGGAAGATTTAAAAACAAATTTCCAAAACATTTCAAAAATTCATATAAATTGGTGAATGTAATACCAAATTCCACAAACTTTAGAACATCCTAGGCTGTGCGTGGTTGCTATAAGTTTGCAAATGGTGAAACCAAGTTCCCATAACCTTTGCCACATCAGCAAAGTGCTGCGCATTACATAATATGGAGAGACACAATGCTAGGCATTTTCAAAGATTTTATTTAACTAAAATCCAACGCATGTGGAGAGTGCAAAGAAAGAATCATTGAAAAGCATTCAAGACAATTGTAATTTGCAGGTGTTTGTTTTTAGTGTGCTGCGCATGGTATTTGAGACACTGCGCAGATTGGTTTTGGGCATGGTAGATCCCACATGAAATGTGAAAGTAGCTCATGGAATCCTCCAAAAGCATGGTGCTACGTAGGCCAAGAATGTGGAAAAGGCTTTAGAAACCTTAAACAAGTGCATTCGGGGCATGCTGGGCACAATCTTGATGCACAAATATTTAAAAAGCTTCAGAAACATTATCCCACATGCGTGGGGCAGTGTTCTCTTTTGATGATTATATACTAAAGCGCAATGTATACTATTTGAAGTAAAGAGCCAAGAGGCCCTTGGCAGGCCCTTTGCTAGTTTCACGTAGGCGATGGTGGACCCCAGTATTTTGAATGCACATGCAGAGAATATTTAAAAACTTCAAAGAGTTTAGTCCCACACTATTGATGGGAGGGACTTTCAAGATGTTTAAATGAAACAATGCTTTCATTATAGTTTGAAGGAAGAGCTGGAGACTATGCACGTGCATGGAAGCAGGGATGCCTCAAAAATTGTGCCAGATTGCAGAGGATGAAAAGAATCTTTTGGCGGGACCCACAGAGGTGATGTGGTAGATGAGTTGGCAGATCGGCTTGAAGATTGGGTGCAGATCTCAAAGTGATCAAAATTGATGGATGACTTAATGGTTTGGTAAAAGAGATGTAGGGAAGATAAGGATAAGCGATTAAGTTGTGTCGACACGTGGCTGTGCAGACAGCTGGGCCGACAACGATGCGATGAGGTGGAGGTGACATGACAATGCGCTGGAGGGGCCTTTAAGAGGATCCTGAGGTGGTGAGATTTATGACCAAATTAATGGCTTGGAGGAAAGATACATGACATTTAATACATAAGCCATTAAGCTGTGGCAACCCGTGGCACCCTGGAAAGGTGGAAAGATCCTGTGCAGTGTAGAGGTGGCGCTTCTAGAGAAAATCAGAGATTGACATGTGGCACTTGGACAGGTTGTGGGCTAGGTAGGGCAGGTGACATAGGCGCTTAGGTGGATCTGCAGACAAATCAAAGAATGCCACATGCAAAAATCAGGTGAAATCTGGAAACTGTGCAGATTAAAAGAAATTGAATAATAAAGATCAATGTGCAAAGATGAAATAAAGGTAAGGCAGTGCAATATTAATGTCCTCCAAAGTAAGTGCAGGTGAAATAAGGAAAAAGAAAATGCAAAAATTTAAAATTAAATATTTCAAAGATGCATGGGATTAATATATGTGGAATTAAAATTCAGAATAGTCAAAACTATTGAAAAGATGTGCAGAATACTTCAAATTATTGAGAAAATGTGAGAAGATATGCACACAAAGGAAAGTTTGATTAATGATTTAGGGGGGGAAATTTTATCAAAAACACCAAGTATCATATACCATTGGAAAGGTCTTGAAGTGAAGATTTTGTTTTTGTAGTCTATTTTGATGCAAAATCAAAGTGGTTTGAACAAAATGATGAAAGAATGACTCAAAAAAATTTGTTAAAGCAAGAGGACAGGTGGTGTTTCTATAAAATATCTAGAGATCTTTTTCTTTGGCTAGATATTCATATTTCTTCCATTGTTATAGGGTTCCAAATCCTGGTCTCCACAAAGAGTTGTAGAGTACTGGCTCTAGAAGTTTCCAGTGATTTCATGGTTCCATTAGGGATGTAGTTTATGATTGTAATAGTTTTGAATAAGATAGAATAGAATGTCATTGGTCTTTTGCAGCTTATTGAAGCAATATATTCCTGATTGCAAATTTGTGTACAGTAATGTGATTCTTCACACTTAATATGAGAATTCCAGATTCAAATCTCTCCTTGGTGTCAGTCTTGTGAAGTCTGAATTTTTTGATTCTTTGTATGGAGTTTACCTATGTATGTGTTATCATTATTCAGTTCTGATCTAGGATCATATTAAATGATGTTGTAGATGTGACATAGTTTCATTTAGTTTTCTACAAGAGGATTTCTATAATTATTATTGATATGGATTTATTGTGTTTATAGCTTGGAATCTCTGACAGAAGTTGATTGCTGTATTTATGACTTTGGTTAAAGGGGATTTCCCAATGGATAAAGCACTGATCATTGAGTATTATCTTCTGTATTGATGCATATCTAGTTAAGTCTTGGCTATGTTCTTCATTTAAAGAAATAAACTTTGAATATCTGAAGGTTTTATGTGGTTTGTGGTTGTACTAATCTCATGCTCCACTTCAAGGTCGATATTCAATGGGTGATTAGCCGATCACATACTATCTCCAGGTTGTGTTGAGCCTATATGAGATCGCTACTGATTGATGCCTTACTAAATATTTGAAGGTGTTGAAGAGTGTCCCCCCTTGGTTTTGCAGAACCTAAAGCTTAGAAGGATGGATTTGCATCCTTGTTAATTGGTCCATTTCAGTCTTGGTTGAATAGCGGGAGTTGGCTACTCTTTAAAATCTATCAAAAGGTGAAAAAGTTGTTGTTCAGTAATCAAAGTGTAAAAAAGAACCAACAAAATGACGACTCTACTGGGGAGAGATGTAAATTTTTTTGCTGAAATTCCAAAGAATCTCTGGTTTTATATTTGCAGTATATATTTCAGGTTTATCAAGTTTAGATAGACTCTTGGCCTATTTTTTTATGAATCCTGTCATTTTACGCCATATCCATTTGAGGATAAGAGTCCTAAATGTTTGTAAATCTGAAAGTTATTCATATCCTAATTGTCAGCCTAGCTATTGTTAAAAGAGTTCTAAATGTCTTCTTTGGGAAAGAAATGTGTTAGATCCAACTAACTTGCTGAAAGTATATTATCTTTATTTGAATCCCAACTTGTTTTTGTTCTACAAATGTTCTATTCATTCTCACAACAATGAGTGGTGACTCTGAAAGATCTCTGCACTAGTGTGCATTTAATGATGAAATTTAATGATCAATTGGAAACACTTGCAACAAGGATCTATTAGATGCTCGAAAGATTCAATGGTGGATTGAAAAATTAGAAGTTAATAAAGAAGGACAGAAGAAAATGAATTTGCCTAGGTATTTCTCAAAGTTTTAATGAGATAATTTTGGTTCCTTACTAGATGAAGTCACTAAAGGAAGGAAAATAGATCTGAAGTCTTTGGTCATACTTCTTGTTTTATAAATCTTAGTCATCAAAATCAGAAGTATGATGTTATGTGAAATGATTGCATAGTTGGATGAAATATTTGTGAGTAAGAAGATGTGTTGTTGATAAATAGTGCAATGGAGATTCTAGATCCAATAGATCAGGATATGTTGTCTATATCTGAAATTTGTCCAGCAAATCTTGAAGAAATCTTAAAGGATATTGCAATATTTAATCAAAGAATACAAGACGAAGCCATCTTGTTTTTGAAAAGACATGTAGGAGAAATAAATGAAGAATCCATACATGTATTTTATGAAAAGTTTTCCAATGCATATGATAAGCTTCCGGAAGGGATTGAAATTCAAGAGTCTGCATATTTTCATTTGTTCTTAGAACTTTGTATGCCTAAGTCAGTAAATTGGTTTGCATCATGTAGAGAGGAAGGCATTGAACTGGTTAAGAAATGGATATATGAGTTTAAAGAATCTGAATTTGAAAGTAGTGATGATGTTGAATCTAGTTATGTGGACAATGCTGACTATGATGCTGATAGTGAAGTAGATGAATATCAAGATTTCAAAGATGAAAATCTAGTTGTGGATGTATTTGTTGGATTTTAAGATTTGTTTTATTATCAGCATTGCAGGACAAACCTCTGTTCTCAGTTTAGGGAAGAGTCTTGTGATCAACAAGAGAGTAATTATTATGTGGATGCGAGTGGCTGTGATGATTCTTTTGACCAAGACGATGTGATTCAAGAGGTTGTAGTACTAGTGTTAAATGGAGAAGGTATTTGCAACAATAAAGGAGAAGTTAAAAGAAATGAAAATGAAATTCAATGTTCATTGAGCAACGAAAATTTTTCAGAACTATTGGCTGCTGATTTTCAAAGGTATACATCAAATGTAGACCCTACTTTTCAATGCCCAATTGATATATGATTTGATAATGAAGGCATGCAAATGAATGTGAAGTATGAAACCTATGCTGACTCTCTTATTCCTACTTCTGAGGCAAACAATATGCAATATGGAAATGCATATTTTTGAGAAATTTGATTATGTTAAATATGATGAGTATGATGATTCATATGCTGCTATGGATTCAGATTTTGATGAGTTTGGTATGGATGATTCTTGTATACATCATAATGCTGATTAATTCCTTGAGAAGAGTGATAAATCTACATGTGTATTTTCAGATTTGCAAATGGTAAATGAACTGTTACTTGATGATACATTTTCAGATTTGAAGGATGCTTGTAAAAGTTCTGATCAGCAAGAAGTCTTCAATGTTGTACAATCATGTTTTGACTCGAATAGTTTGCAAGTTTCTGTTATGACTCAGATTGAGTCCTTTGTGCAAACTAACATCTGAACTATGTTTGATTCTAGCCATGTAAAGGAGTTGGAATTTTTTCCTTTTCAGCTTGTCAGTGATGGTAAAGAGTGTGACAATTTTGTGTTACATAATGATCAGTTTTCTCAGTAATGGGGTGACTTCCAAGCACCTAATGATAGGGAAGATGCTAATTATTTTTAATTTGATATGTTGAAGATATTGGGCAGCATGTTGGATCATGTTGCAAGAAATAATAAGTATCGCTTACCTGTGATCCATGGAAATGAGAATCAAGTTTTTGATAGGGGTAAGTGGTGATTTCAATTTGATGGTTGTTGGCCATTTGTAAATATTGTACATGTTGTATAGTCACTTTGTTTCAGTTGTGTGTTAGGTGTTTGGTGTTTTCAATAAGGACCCGATTTTTGCAAGTTGAAAAGAAGTTTGATTTTTGAGTGGTCTGCTCAACCAAGAGATTCTAAATTCTCTACATGCCCGTAAGGGGCACACATCCCCAGACAGAGCCACTATTGGTACTCTCAAATTTTGCACAAATTTGGAGTGACCAATTTAAAATTTCTCTAAGGAAAGGTGAGTACCCCTAAAAAATCTTTGAAGAAGCCTATTTGGAATGCAAGTAAAATGTGACATGATGATTTGTATGAGATACTGATTGGGGAGCATGTGCAAAACCTATCATGGAGTAAATGTAATGGGTCACAAATTTTAGATATCAGATTTTATGAGTTTTGGAGATGGTTGTTTAAAGGTGTTTACCTCAAATCTACATTTTGCACATATCCTGATTATTGTAAATGACCTACTTTGCATATTTGTAGCTTTGACCGGATTAGATCTCATGACCTAAGGATTATTCAGAGATGTTGTAAGCATAAGAGAGAGTCTCCATTTCCATTTTCAGATTCCTATGAATTCATGTGACAAGTTTCCCAAGGCTATTCTGTTTGCAATTAATTCTGATTCTCAGAATGTGAAAGTTCAGAATTATGAAGTTGCTTACTTTGAGGTTTCAAAAATTGCACCCGGTTGAATGGAATGAAGAATTTAATTCTCCCCTACTTTGTAATCATGGAAATCTGATACCATGAAGATTTCTAGATGTGTGCCAATCCATATGACTAGTTTTCTCATTCAATTCCAAACCATGTTTATGCAAAGTTTATTGATTTTGAAGTTAGACAATGGGTAAGAGGCTGACTTTAGGGATTAATATTGATTGACTAGTTGATGAGCAGAACAAGATAATTAAAAATTTGTTTTCTCCGTATGAAAGTGAATCAATTCCCAGGGTTTCAAATCATGAGGCATTCATCTGATTGGTTTAGGAAGTTAGATCCAAATGAGATTTATTCAGTTTTCACTCAATGCATCAGTAAAAGTCTTCCAGAAGGCTGACTTTACAAGCTGATATTATGGTTTCGGTTGAACATTTTGATAAGTGAGTTGACTCCTTATACTCTTTGTATGTCTGTGTACTACTAGGATCAAGGATCAAGCCTCAATATCTAATGTGATATCTTTCCAAGGGAAGATCCAAAGACAATTTATTCAATTTTCAATTCTCATGTGTATAATAATAACGAACTGGTCAAATTTCAACCTAAGTATCTCTCATAGCTGAAGGGGTTGTTCAAATCTGCTTTGCACTTATATTCACATGTTGGAAGTAAGTACATGTTCATGATGGCATGTTTCTAGAAGATAGTTTGATCATATTTTGAAGCCTGATATAGAGGCCAGTTGCTATTTGCGGGGCTAGTTATTCACCAAAGTCACCAGGTCTTAAAAGCATTGTTTATTTAAAGATTGTGAAAGCATAGACATCAGAATTTGAATTGATTAGCATTGCATATTACAGAAACAAGACTCCGTCAAGTGTTGTATCTGCGAACAAAGCACAAAGTAATAATAATAATGACCAAGTGCAAGTGAATGAAATGGGAAAAGCTCTCAAAATAGTTGAAATAGATGAAGCACAAACAATGCATGCTAAATTATAGGGCGAGTACCTTGGAGATGTGTCATTTCATGGAACAAATAATTGCACAAAATGAATAAGATAGTTTCAATTGTGACAATATGGAGCTAATGCTGTTGGTAAAATGAAACATTGGGGCTGGAGGGCTTGGTAAGCACTAGATATGTTTGGACCTCGGTCATGTGCTATGATATTAGCTAAATATGAGGAGAATCTATTTGAGTGTATAGTGAGTGAGAAGATGAAGGAATGTTTGGTGGAGCTTCTTATCAAAGGAATGGAAGAGGAAATAGTCAAGAGTGCTGATACTTTTGTGGGAAAGCTGCAATAGATTACAAAGTCTGTGTCATTTTGGCCAGGTTTTCTATAGATGGAAAAGTCATTTATTCACTCTCTACAACAACAATACCACCAACTTCAAATGTTGTCTCCATAGTGACAACAAATGTTACTATATGCCCGCGCCAAGGCTGGAAGCATAGACAAGGTGTGAACTAGTTTATTACATGCCTCAAGAAATGAAGTCTCATGGCTGCCATGTTTTGCAGTACAGGCTATTGAAAGGGTCCTCGAAACTATCATGAAAATGAAATTGACATCTGTAATGCCAATTCCACATCCTTTGCCATGCTTCCCACCCTGTGCAAGTATTAAAGTGGGCTACAGATGACCAAAGCAAGGGAAGGTGATTAAGAAAAACTTGTAAAAAAACCCACTCCCCTCCGCAGACATGTGAAGATGCCCCTGCAACATTGAGGGATATTTAAAACATTAAAAAACAACAAATGGTGTGTGACGTAGAGCATAGAAGATGCCAGTGCATGGGATCAATGTTAAGAAACTAAAGTCAAATGCAATTTGTAGACAAAGCCTGCGCAGGGAATGAGGTAAGTAAAGGAGGATTTAAAAACAAATTTCCAAAAAATTTCAAAACTTCATATAAATTGGTGAATGTAATACCAAATTCCACAAACTTCAGCACATCCTAGGCTGCGTGTGGTTGTGATAAGTCTGCAAATGGTGAAACCAAGTTCCCATAACCTTTGCCACATCAGCAAAGTGCTACACATTGCATAATATGAAGAGACCCAGTGCTAGGCATTTTCAAAGATTTTCTTTAACCAAAAGCTAGTGCTTGTGGAGAGTGCAAAGAAAAAATCATTGAAAAGAATTCCAAAAAATTTTAATTTGTAGGTGTTTTTTTTTAGTGTGCTGCACATGGTATTTGAGATACTACATAGATTGGCTTTGGGCATGGTGGATTGCGCATGAAATGTGAAAGTAGCGCGTGGAATCCTCCAAAAGCATGGTGTTGCGCATGCAAAGAATGTGGAAAAGGATTTAGAAAACCTAAACAAGTGCATTCAAGGCATGTTGGTGATGAACTATAACTGATGAATGTTTGAAAATGTTCAGTTGAAGATCACCAAGATACATAAAGTTAATTCAAGACATTAAATCAGTTAATGTATTGTATTTTCATTGATGTCAAATTGATATAATCTATATGGTCATGTACATACTGCTAAAGACTTCAAAGAACCAATGAATCAAAGGCTATGCTATCAGTAATGCATAAAAGTTAAGTATTCACAGAGAGACTATATACACCGACAGACATAGTAAACCAACAAGAGCAAAGTCACAGTGTTACCCGACAAGTAAAGCATAGTGTAACCCGATGAGAAAAATTACAGTGTTGCACAACAAATAGACAACACTGATGGATGGAGATCCTGAAGACAAATGAAGTCTCATCGAAAGAATAGTCAGTTGTCACCGACGACTAACTAAAGTATTGATGATAGAAGAAACAATTCAGAAAAGACAAAGGGCTTCGTTGTCAAGAGCTAAATATAGACTTAACTGGTACTTATCATCATTTTAATCGACAAGATAAAGCCATAGATAAGTAAAGGATTTGAAGCTGCTTAGTCTAGTTGGCAAGAAGATATCTACAAGATAAAACATGAGTTTGCTTTAAATATAATAAGAAATAATTGTGGATCACACCAAGATCAAGAAAGCTAAGAAATAGTAAAATCATGTCTATATAAGAGACACGCTAATTCAATGCGAATTAGGGGAGTGATAGGAGAATACATGCTGAAGAGATTCTAAAGGAGAAGAAAGTCTTCATTCAGACCTGATCAATCAAGCTAAGGAAAGAGCTAAATTTTGCAGACACCGAAAAATAGTGATACAACATCACAGAGAAGAACAATGTGAAGCAAAGGTATTGAATTGATAATATTGATCAAAAAGGTAATGCACTTACAATAGATCTGAAAATATGAAATTCTAGTTGTAAATGTGAACAAATCAATTTAATATTTCAATTTAACCATTGAAGCATCAAGTCTCTTAACCGAGAAGGACTTAAAAGTCTTTTCTAATTGAGATACATCCCAAGGAGTATCAAAAAGTTTGATCATACAAAGTAGCATTGGATATGCCTGATAACTATTGACAGGACAAGTGAGTGTTTGATCAAGGATGGTAGCATTAGATGCTAGATACTAAGTGACAAACTATTCATTTAAATCCTCTAACAAGGTCACACCTAATAGTGTGTTTGTAACCTTTTACAGGTTGGTTCTTAACTGAGCTCACTTCAGAAGAGTGAAAATTTGGGTTACCGGTCCCAGTGATTTTTCTCTTAACAGGGTTTCCATGTTAAAAATCCATGTGTTAATGTGTTTATGATTCATTACTTTATTTTTTTTCATTTCACATAAGTAAATTTGGATTGATCAGTATATACTAGTTATTTACTATATTTTGGTAAATAGAAAGACTACTAATCGGTAAAAGTAAGAATAGGGTTTGAAAGAGTAATCCGAGCAGTAGTTATTTGTTATTAATATTTCAAGGAAATCATCTTGTAGGAGTAAAGATAACTAGAGGCTTATAAATGTGGTAATAAGTTTTTGGTTTGAT
Source organism: Thuja plicata (assembly GCA_018584345.1). NCBI lineage: Eukaryota > Viridiplantae > Streptophyta > Pinopsida > Cupressales > Cupressaceae > Thuja > Thuja plicata. The sequence goes on along the minus strand of MU225679.1, from coordinate 1,540,508 downwards.
TTAAGGATTAATTTTTGAGGCCACTGATTCACCCCCCTCTCAGTTATTCTAAAAATTGGTATCAGATCTTGTGTTCTTAGAAAGGGAGTTTAGCAACTCAAGCTAAAGATTACAAGATGAACAGATGAGATGTGTGCAAGTTGAACAAAGACAAATTTTCTTCATGGAAAAGCATGATAAGACTCCACTTATTAGGTATTGGAAATGATGTTACTCAATACTTAGATACTGAATATGTGTTGCCCATAGGAGCACTCATAGTTGAACAAATGAGAGAGAAGTATGAGCACAACTGCATGATAATAGATCTTGCTTCCTCACTCTTCGATGTTGAATTTGAAGATGTCAAAACATGCACAACTGAAAAGAAGACATGGGATAAATTGAAGCTTGTACATGGTGGTGATATAAATGTTCCTGAGAGCCAAGGTAGAAAGCCTTAGAGGAAAGTTTGATGATCTCAGAATGAAAGAAGGTGAAAACATCACATAGTACAACACAAGAATCAAAGAGGTAGTCAATGCTATCCAAGGAGTTGGAGGAGTACTAGATGAAGAGACAGTGGTAATTAAAATTCTAAGAACCTTACTACCTACTTATGCTATTAGAGTATCTTCCATACAAGAAATGAGAGCAGTAGAAAATAACAATGTTACTCTAGATAGTTTGATTGGAAGACTGATTTCATTTGAGATGAATAACTTTGATAATAGTGTCTTACCAAGCATAGAGTCTACATTCAAATCTTCTTTGAGAATAAGTAAATCAAGTCATAAACACACTATGAGAAAATATAGTGAAAGTGAAAGTGAAGAAGAAGATATTGATGAAATTGAAGCACTTATGGATAGAAGAATGCAGGGAGGCAAAGGTAAATTACCACTTGTATGTTTTAATTGTAAAGAGATTGGACACTTTTCTGCAAGATGTCCTAATAGGAGAAAAGATGACAGAAGTAATGATAGATCACTTGAAAAGAAGTTTGACAGAGGTGATAACTGAGATTACATAAGCAACCGATAATAAAAAAGAAGAGATACCCGAGACTACAAGGACAAAGGAAAGAAGGAACATATCTATTGTTGATTGTGCAAGGACACTGATGATAGAGAAAGGCATCACCCAAATCTTCTGGAGGGAAGCTGTCAGTACTGCTATTTACACATTGAACAAAGTACAATTGAAGAAAGACACCAAGAAGACACCCTATGAGCTATGGTATGGTTACACACCCAATGTAAGTTACTTCAAGATCTTTTGTAGTCAATTTTATATCTTAAAAGATGATATAAATGGAAAGGTTGACTCCAAAAGTGATGAAGGTATCTTTCTAGGGTATTCCACCAAGAGCAAGGCTTATAAATGTCTCAATAAAGCCTCTAAATTTTTTTTTGAAAATGCAAATGTAAAGATAGATGAATTTGCAGAGAAGAATGAAAAGGAGAACACAAAAGAACTAGAGGACTACAACAATTTTTTTACAATGAAGAACCTGACACTCTACCCGAACAACAATGTATAGCTCCTAAGCAACAGAATATTGCACCTGAGCATCATGCTACAAATACCAAACATCAGGATATTGCTCAAGATGATGTACCAAGCGATGTAGATCAGAATGAAGAACAAAATGACGATCAAGATGATAGACAAAGAATTGAACCTGTACTTTCCAGGCATGCCAAAAGGAACCATCCATAGAGCCAGATCATAGGAGACAAGAAGGCTGGTATGAGAACTAGAAGTAAGTCTCTAAACACAAGATGTCTAATTTCTAATTTTGAGCCAAAATCTCTAAACAAAAGATGTCTAATTTGTGATTTTGAGCCAAAATATGTCAATGCTACACTTGATAATGAAGAAAATATTGGTGCTATGAATGAAGAAATTGATCAGATTGAGAAAAACAAGACATCAACACTTTTATCGAGACCAAATGACAAGAATGTCATCGGTACCAAATGGATATTCAGAAATAAGCTGAATGAGAATGGAGAAGTCACCAGAAAAAAGAAAGACTAGTATGCAAGGGGTATGCACAAGAAGAAGGGATTGACTATGGTGAAACCTTTGTACCTATTTCTAGGCTAGGAGTGAGAATATTACTTGCTTATGCTACATTTAAAGGATTCAAGGTATACCAGATGGATGTCAAGTCTGGATTCCTAAATGGAATACTTGAGGAAGAGGTGTACATTGAACAACCAGAAGGGTTTGTTGATCCAGACAAGAGGAACATGGTATGTAGACTACACAAAGCCTTGTATGGATTGAAACAAGCACCAAGAGCCTAGTATGAAAGACTTCATTCCTATCTCATAAGTATTGAATTTGTAAGAACTAGTGAAAACAATAATATTTATTTGAAGGGGGATACTGATGCTAACACTTTGATTGCTGAAATATTTGTTGATGACATCATATTTGGAGGCAATGATATGCTATGCAATTCATTTGAAAAAAAAATGAGAAAAGAGTTTGAGATGTCTATGTTTGGAGAGATCAAGTTCTTTCTAGGTCTACAGATTATGCAACAAGATGAAGGTATTTTTATTACACAATCCAAATACATTAAGGAAGTACTGAAAATATTCAAGATGGAAGATTACAAGCCAGTTGGAACACCAATGGAAACTAGATGTAAGCTGCTAAAGGAGGACAAGTCACTTGAGGTAAATCAGACTTTGTACAGATCAATGATTGGTAAACTCATGTATGTTGTACATACTAGACCAGATATTGCACATGCAGTAGGAATAGTTGCAAGATTTTTTGCTAATCCCAGGGAATCACATATGACTGCTGTGAAAAGAATCCTAAGATATCTGAAGAATACCAAGGACTATGGTTTATGGTATAGAAGAGAAGGAAAATTTTAACTTAAGGTCTTTACTGGTGCTGATTGGGCTGGAAACATTGATGACCGAAAGATAACAACTGGAGGAGCATTCTTTATGGCTGATAGACTTGTCACATGGATCAACAAGAAGCAAGGATGCATCTCTCAGTCTACTGTAGAAGCAGAGTATGTTGTTGCTGCTGCAAACTGCTCAAATATTGCATGGATCAAACAGTTACTAGAAGGTATGCATATGAAAATTATTGAACCAGTAATTATCTATTGTGATAATACCAATGCAATTAACATTTCCAAGAATCCAGTCATGCATGCTAAGACAAAGCATATTGCTATCAAGTATCATTATTTAAGAGATCAAGTTCAAGAAAAGGAGGTGATACTTGAGAATGTGCAATCAAAGGAACAATTAGTTGATATCTTCATGAAGACACTACCCAAGGATACATTTGAGTACTTGAGAAAGAGAATAGGGGTTAGACCCTTGTCTACTGGTCAGTAAGATGACTAGAAGGCTACATCAGGCTATATATTATCAGAATATCATTCATGTTGATGCAAGGAAAGAGATGAACTTCAAAGATACATATGTACACAATAAGGTATTTATCTACACTAAGCACCAGAGTTGTTATATTTCTAATGGATTGGGAAATTCAAGGAATATATTGAATGGATAGAAACGATTGTTTGGCATTACTGTCAAATATTTGTTTGGCATTATTTTCAAAGGGAGAGATTATATCCATTATCACATTATTCAAAGGGAGAGATGTAACCAGAAAGGGAGAGTACATACAAAGGGAGAGATTGCTGATAGGAGAGAAAATATACATCAAAAGAAAAGAATAGTCAAATGGAGAGAGTTTGACACAAGAAGAGAACACATCACATTAGAAGAAGAAAGATTCTACATCTATCCAGTGAAGGGTTTGAAGATAGAAACAAAGCTGAAAGAATCAAATCTAAGCTATGTGAGCTTACTGAGGACCATATATTTGTATCAGTTATAGTACATAAGGTTGGTAGTTTGATGAACTTCAAGTATTATATTTCATATTGTATTAGTGATAATATAGTGTGTTTCCATCAATGCCAAAGGGAGAGTTTGATGAACTATAACTGATTGAATGTTTGAAAATATTAAGTTGATGATCACCAAGACATAGAAAGTTAATGCAAGGAATTAAATCAGTTAATGTATTGTATTCTCATTGATGTCAACTTGATATAATCTATATGGTCATGTACATACTGCTAAAGACTTCAAAGAACCAATGAATCAAAGGCTATGCTATCAGTAATGCACAAAAGTTAAGTATTCACAAAGTGACTATATACATCGATAGAGTGCACACCGACGGACATAGTAAACCAACAAGAGAAAAGTCACAGTGTTACTCAACAAGCAAAAGCAAAACAATACCGACGAGAAAAGTCATAGTGTTACCCGATGAGAAAAGCATAGTGTAACTTGATGGATAGAATTACAGTGTTGCCCGATGGATAGACAACACCGACAGATGGAGATCCTGAAGACAACTGAAGTCTCACCAATGGAACAGTCAGTTGTCACCAACCACTAACTAAAGTATTGACCGACAAAACAAAGAGTTTAGAAATGACAAAAGGCTTAGATATCAAGAGATAAATATATACTTAACTCGTACTTATCATTGTTTTAATTGACAAGATAAAGCCATAGATAAGTAAAGGATTTAAAGCTGCTTAGTCCAGTTGGCAAGAAGATCTCTATGAGATAAAACAAGAGTTTGCTTTAAATCTAATAAGCGAGGATTATGGATCATGCCAAGATCAATAAAGCCAAGAAATGGTGAAATCATGTCTATATAAGAGACAAGCTAATTCAATGTGAATTAGGGGAGTGACAAGAGAATAGATGATGAAGAGATTCCGAAGGAGAAGAAAGTCTTCATTCAGACTTGATAAATCAAGCTGAGAAAAGAGATAAATTCTACAAACACTGACAAATAGTGATACAACATCACAGAGTAGAACAGTGTGGAGAAAAGGTATTGAATTGATAACATTGATCAGAAAGGTAATGCACTTATAATAGATCTAAAAATCTACAATTCTAGTTGTATATGTGAACAGATCAATTTACTGTTTCAATTTAACCATTGAAGCATCAATTCGCTTAATCGAGGAAGACTTAAGAGTCTTTTCTAATTGAGATACATCCCAAGGAGTATCAAAAACTTTGATCATACAAAGTAGCATTGGATATGCCCGATACCTATTGATAGGCCAAGTGAGTGTTTGATCAAGGATGGTAGCATTAGATGCCAGATACTAAGGGACAAACTATTCATTTAAATCCTCTAACAAGGTGAAACCTAAAGTGTGTTTGTAACCTTTAACAAGGTTGGCTCTTCACCAAGCTCACTTCAGAAGAGTGAAAATTTGGGTTACTGGTCCCAGTGGTTTTTCCCTTAATAGGGTTTCCACATTAAAAATCTATATGTTAATGTGTTTATGAGTCACTACTTAATTTTTTTCCATTTCACATAAGTAAATTTGGATTGATTGGTATACACTAGTTATTTACTATATTTTGGTAAATAGAAAGACTGATAATTGGTAAAAGAAAGAATAAGGTTTGAAAGAGTAATCCGAGCAATAGTTATTTGTTATAAATATTTCAAGGAAATCATCTTGTAGGAGTAAAGATAACTAGAGGCTTATAAATGTGGTAATAAGTTTTTGGGTTGATTTAAGGATTAATTTTTGAGGCCACTAATTCACCCCCCCCTCTCAGTTATTCTAACATTTGGGCAAAGTCTTGATGCACAGAGCTTTAAAAAGCTGCAAAAACATTATCCCACATGTGTGGGGCGGTGTGCTCTTTTGATGATTATATACTAAAGTGAAATGTATACTATGCGAAGTAAAGAGCCAAGAGGTCCTTGGCGGGCCCTTGGCTAGTGCCACGTAGGCGATGGTGGACCCCAGTATTTTGAATGCACATGTAGAGAAGATTTAAAAACTTCAAAGAGTTTAGTCCCACATTGCTGATGGGAGGGAATTTCAAGATGTTTAAATGAAACAACGCTTGCATTATAGTTTGAAGGAAGAGCTGGTGGCTATGCATGCGCATGGAAGCAGGGATGCCTCAAAAACTGTGCTAGATTGTAGAGAATGAAAATAAAATTTTGGCAGGACCCGCAGAGGTCATGTGGTAGGTGAGTTGGCAGATTGGCTTGTAAATTGGGTGTGGATCCCGAGGTGATCAAAATCAACGGATGAATTAATGACTTTGTGAGAAAGATGTAGGGAAGATAAGGATAAGAGATTAAGTCATGCCGACACATGGAAGTGCAGATAGCTAGGCTGATAGTGAGGCAATGAGGTGGAGCTGACATGGCAGTGCACTGGAGGGGCCAGTCAAATGGGCATAGATCCCGAGGTAGTGAGATTGACGATCGACTTAATGGATTGGAGGAAAGATGCATGAGATCTAACACATAAGCCATTAAGCTGTGGTAAAATGTGGCACCCCACACAGGTGGCAAGATCTTGTGTAGTATAGAGGTGGCACTTCCAGAGTGAATTAGAGACTGACACGTGGCACTTGGACAGGTTGCGGGATAGGCAGGGCATGTGACATACGCACTTAGGTGGATCTGCAGACAAATCAAAGAATGCCACGTGGAAAAATTATGTGAAATCTAGAAAATGTGCAGATTGAAAGAAATTGAATAATAAAGATCAATGTACAAAGATAAAATAAAGGTAAGGCAGTGCAATATTAAAAGGAAATATTAATGTCCTCCAAAGTAAGTGCAGGTGAAATAACAAAAAAGAAAATGTAGAAATTTGAAATTAAAGATTTCAAAGATGCACGAGATTAATATATGTGGAATTAAAATTTAGAATAGTTAAAACTATTGAAAAGATGTGCAGAATACTTCAAATTATTGAGAAAATGTGAGAAGATATGCACATGAAGGAAAGTATGATTAATGATTTAGGGGGCGAAATTTTATCAAAAACACCAAGTATCATACACCGTTGGAAAGGTCTTGAAGTGAAGATTTTGTTTTTGCAGTCTATTTTGATGTAGAATCAAAGTGATTTGAATAGGATGAGGAAAGAATGACTGAGAAATTTTTTTGTTAAATCAAGAGGACAGGTGGTGTTTCAAGAAAATATCTAGAGATCTTTTTCTTTGGCTAGATATTCAGATTTCTTCCATTATTACAGGGTTCCAAATCCTGGTCTCCACAGAGAGTTACAGAGTACTGGCTCCAGGAGTTTCCAGTCATTTCATGGCTCCATTAGGGATGTAATTTATCATTGTACTAGTTTTGAATAAGATAGAATAGAATGTCATTGGTCTTTTGCAGCTTATTGAAGTGGTATATTCCTAATTGTAAATTTGTGTACATTAATGTGATTCTTCACACTTAATATGAGAATTCTAGATTCAAATCTCTCCTTGGTGTCAGTCTTGTGAAGTCTAAATTCTTTGATTCTTTGCATGGAGTATATCTATGTATGTGTTATCATTCTTCAGTTCTGATCTAGAATAAGATTAAATGATGCTATAGATGTGACATAGTTTCATTTGGTTGTCTACAAGAGGATTTATACAAGTAGTATTGATCTGGATTAATTTTTTTTATAGCTTGGAATCTTTGACAGAAGTTGATTGCTATATTTCTGACTTTGGTTAAAGGGGATTGCCCAATGGATAAAGCACTAATCATTGAGTAGTATCTTCTATATTGATACATATCTGGTTAAGTCTTGGCTATGTTCTGCATTTAAAGAAATAAACTCTGAATATCTGAAGGTTTTATGTGGTTTGTGGTTGTACTAATCTCATGCTCCACTTCAAGGTTGATGTTCAATTGGTGATTAGCCGATCACCTAGTATCTCCCGATTGTGTTGAGACTATGTGAGATCACTGCTGATTGATGCCTTACTAAATATTTGAAGGTGTTGAAGGGTGCCCGCCCTTGGTTTTGCAGAACCTAAAGTGTAGAAGGATGGATCTGTATCCTTATTAATTGGTCCTTTTCAGTCTGGGTTGAATACCGAGAGTTGGATACTCTTTAAAATCTATCAAAAGGTGAAAAGGTTTCTATTTAGTAATCACAGTGTAAATAAGAACCAACACTAGCAATGAAAATATTCCATTGGCTGAGAAAGCCACATGTCATTTTATGAATTTAGAATACTTAAATATGAGTCGCCATTATTGGTTAGGTATATCAACTATGTCACATGGATAGATATTAAGTACCACTTTATTTTGGGATTGTCATATGGGGTCAGAGCAACACCTGGAGGTAACCAATGGTTATGAAATCAATGACTTCATAGGGGTATCACAAACTGCAATGTGTTACTATTTGAAGTCATTCTATGAATCGATGAGAACATTCACTATGACCCATCATTATTTTCTGTATCCCGCCCTTAAAATGGTTGGGTATATGATTATAACTTGTCAGTGCATCCATTTTTACAACTCAAAACTTGGTGGCATATTATGTACATATTTACCAAGACTGGAAATGTCTTGATATATCAGAATGGTCGATCCATGTGAAGATCCACTACTTGTGAACTCTGGCTTTGACTATGACGCTTGATTATAGAGGTTGAGCTGCACCATCTCCAAATATTATTGAGATTGTAGATTATGTAACATCTGATCTTATTGTGATTGAAACAATTTGTGATTGACCTCGTACTCATGCCTTTTATGACCATCGACATCTCCTTCTTACCATCTCTAGTGATTTTGATATTGACGGTTCTAGACACATGTAATGGGTTTTGAGAAGAACAATTATAACAAGGTTTATGCCTAGGGGACTTAAAAGAGAATCAATACCGATCCCTAAAAATGTAAAAGAACTTTTTGAACTAAATGATTTCCAACAATATTTTTTGTATATTAGTGTTGTGATAAATTATTTTCATTCTCAAAGGAATTTGAAAGCTATGGATGAGATTGTTCATTAAAATCATATCATAAAGGTGTCTATTACCTAAAGTCTTTGAATTATACTTTGTGTGTCTGCATGATGTTATGTATTGAGGGTTTATTCAATATGCAAACTTATGTCATAGGAATGCCCTCTAGAGCTCGACAAGAGCAACGTGAAGAATGTTGCTCACGCCTGTACGAGTTGGTTTTTCTTTTCCTACAATAAAAAACTCCTAATTCTTTAATGGCTATAAGAACAATCACATAACAAAGTTCCAATGGATGCAGGAACAGTCACAGAATAGAGTTCCAATGGTTACAAGAATAGTCAGCTGCTAAAACTAAAACTAATTACTGAACATAAAAGTAAATAAAAAAATGAGTGGAATTATCACAAGGTGGGCCCCCTTGAAAAAGTCTTCAAAAATATTAACTTAGATGCAAAAAATCAAAGTATCATTCTATTTATAGAACATAACTCCAATGTTTGCAGGAACAGTCATAGAACAAAGTTCTAATGGCTACACGAATAGTCACAAAACATAGTTTCAATGACTGTAATAATAGTCAAATGCTAAAACTAAAACTAATTACTCAACATAAATGGTGCAGGAGCACCCATGAAGACACCTAGTGACACCATGGATTCCAATAAATGTAAACCATCCCTAAATGTGAATTGGGATGTATTGAGGCCTTTAATGGAAATTTGTAATAAATAATGTAATGAATTATTAATAAGTCCTAGAAGTCCTGGTAAAGGAATTAGGACCAAAAATGATGTAAGGGTGGCCAATAGTGCCAAATGGGAACTAATTTGATTATATGGGGTTAATTAGGTACTATAATCAATTAGGAATTTAATCCATAAAGTATTTAATAAGTTTTAAGCAATAAAATACCAAAAACACAAGTTAATAATTCAATTTTTTGAATATTAACGAGTAGTTGTGTTTTGGTGGGAAATTGCATTTAAGAGTCTTAAACACTTTGTAATCACTTCTAACCACTTGGGATCAGTTTTGGAAGTTGGAAAATTGTCTATAAATTCCCATGAATGATTGGGAAAGAAAAGAAACAAATTAGATAAGATATTGTATGACCTGTAGGCTGAAAATGCAATAAAATTCATAGTTTCTTGCATATTTTGGTCTCTTATTGTACTTATTTCATGTTTTGATAATTTTTGTGCATTATAGGATGTATTTGAAGTTTTTTTGATCCATATTAGAAGGATTTCACTCTGAATTTTTCTTACATATAGTCAAAGTGTTGTAGATAACCATTTTCACATTGTTTTCTTAAGCAAAATGGTGTAACCATCCCCTTTCTATTCTAACTGTGACTTGGGTTTGGATTTATGACATTTATCATATGTAATTATGTATAATAGTGCAGGAATAAGATAGATAATGCAGATGATCATCGATTTGGGCAAGTTGGAGTGCTTGGGTGCATGAAAATGCATGGAATTTGATGCCATAAGTGTAGCAGCGGGAGATATGGCTTAAGGAGGGCATGTTTTTGTGTGAGGAAGAAAAATAACATGTCAAAATTATGGTGAATCCAGAAGGAGAAGTTCTGGAAGTGAGTTTTGGGTCATTTTCTAGAAGGCCCTAGTTTTTGGAGCCATTTGGTGAGGGATTTGGAGTTTGACCATTTGGGAAGGTTGTGGGTGCAAAACAATACCATAATATTTTTATTTGAGACATAAATAGGAACTTATAAAATTTATAGTATCTCAAGATAAGTAATTTCGGTAGTTTCTTTGTAAAGTGGTCCAATTAGGCCTAGTGGAGATATTGGAGTCAGCAATTTTATGCATAGTTGGTCCAAAAGAGTCATATCTCATTTTCACATATTTTTTATAACTTCCAAATGGGTATCTTAATACATAATTTAATTTTCAAGTTTTTTGGAAAGTCTGGTCCAAAAGTCCAAAAATTAGGAAAAATAGGGCTACTAGGTAGGGTGGCTTGGGTGTTTGGCTTGTTTGGAGAAATATGATCAAAGGGTGTAAAGGGAAATTAGAACCTATCTATATAAGTTGATATAGTGGTTTTAAGTCCTTTATTATACTTATTTTTAGTCTTGAACCATTTGAAGTCAATTAAGCCCATATGAGTAATTGGAATCCCTTGGGTACATTGTGAAACCTTGGGGGTTGTTATACAAAGGCATAGAGTCTTGTTGTCCAAGGGTTGGAAGTCTCCAAGCCTCTAAACCAATTGGTATCAGAGAAAGTAAGAGCTTTGGGAGGAAGGTTAGGTGTGTATGTCTGGATCAAAGTCTGACGAGTTTGAAGAAGAGGCTCCAAACATGCCTCCAAAGATGACAACCATGGAGCTTGCTAAGATGGTCATGGAGCAAGCATAAAAGAACAACAGATTGGAAGAATTCATTGAAAGGTTGAGAAATCTTGTTGAGAAGAGGGATTCAGACCCTCGTGATGATTAAGGTGAAGCAGAACAGGAACCTGATGAAGAAAGGTTAGATCCTGAGGACGCTAGACTAGTGAAGATCCTAAAGGCAGTTAAAGGAGGAGAATCCAAAGTTAGAGAAGAGATCCCAATGTATGATGGGAAGATGGATGAGGAAGTGCTCCTTGATTGGTTTAGTTCTATTGAGAACCACTTTGATTGTGAGGAGATTGAAGACAAGCATAAAGTTAAGATTGCAAAAGCAAGACTTAAGGGTCATGCAATGTTGTGGTGGGACTGCCTACAAGCAGAAAGGTGGAATAAAATCCTACCAAAGATCACATCATGGCCTAGAATTATGGAAAAAATGAGAGAAGTTTCTACCTGACAACTACAAGGTTCAAATCTTCAAGAAGCTTCAAGGGCTGAAGCAGAAGGACATGGACGTCCAAAGGTATACCGAGGAATTCCACAAGCTTGACATCAAAGCCTCTCATGATGAAGATGTGGAAGAGAAGGTGGATAGATATCTTGGAGGGTTGAGGTACAATATCCAAGATGAAATGATCATGGCCACACCAAGGACTCTTGAAGATTGCTACAAGTTGGAAATGAAATCAGAAGACAAGCCTAGAAGAAGGCAAGAGAGGCAAGGTTGTTCAAGAGGGAAAACAAACAAGGGCAAGGGAGTGTATCCAAACCAAGGACAAAATGAGAAGGGTAAAGAGAAATTCTCAGATCAAAAAGGAGAGAAAAGAGGTGTTTGAGGAAAGAGCTTCCTTGAAAGTGCTACAACTGTGGTCAAGAAGGACATCCCATCTACAAGTGTCCTAAAAGAGAAGCTAAGAAGAATGATAATAGGGTCCAATTGGTCCAAGGAGAAGATGAAAATAAGCAACAAGAGGAAGAAGAAGCACACCATGACTATGCATATCCTGAAGAAGGTGAGTGTCTCTTGATGGGAAGATCACCTATCCAACATATACCCAAGGTATCTATCTTTAGAACAAATTGTAAATGCTATGGAAAAGTATACAAGGTTATCATAGATTCTGGTTCATTTGACAATCTAGTGTCCTATGATATGGTATTAAAGTTAAACTTACCTAAATTTCCTATTGGTAGACCATATAGGGCTTCTTGGGTTAGTAATGATCAAAATATTGTGATTAAGGAGCAAGAATATGTAGATTTTTCAATTTGGGGTTATGTTGATAGGGTTCTATGTGATATAGTTCCCATGACATGTTTTTAAATCATCTTAGGGAGACCATGGCAGGCTTCAAGGAAGACCATTCATTATGGTTCTAAGAATGAGTATGTGGTGCACAAGGAGGGAAGATTTTTCACCCTTAAACCTCTTCCAAGCCAAGTAGAAGAAGTTGGTAGCATCATTGTCTTTGGTGCAAAAACATATGGTGATTTCCAAGTTCCAAAGCATGAGAAGATGGTGACTATAGAGCAGGATTCTAAGACCACTCTATTGGTCTTGACAGATGCATTTGTGGACAGTCATGAGGCATTGACTGTAAAATAGAAAATAGGGCATGAAGATAGTGTCCTCATTGGCACAATGTGGTGTCCTTTGGAGAAAGCAATGAAGAAAATTGTAGAGGGTCATTGAAAGACACAAGGAAGAGTCAATCTGATCCAAGGATGAAGTTACAAGGACAATTTGTAGACACACAAGATCATTGTTTGCAGCAGCAAGATGCAAGATTTGATCTTAGTTCCATTCCTTATTTTTTTTCTCACTCTTTGTTTTCAGGTGTGAATGGTAAGAGGACAAGATTGGATGTTGAACAAAGGCCTCACAAGGTGAAGAAGAGAGGACCACCTACAAGGAAGATAGGAGGCACAAAGACCAAGTCCCTTAGTTCTTGGGACAAGAAATTTTTCCAAGGTGGGGTGTATGGTGTAGGAGTACTCATGAAGACACCTAGTGAAACCATGGATTCCAATAAATTTAAACCATACCTAAATGTGAATTGGGATTATTAAGGCCTTTAATGGCAATTTGTAATAAAGAATGTAATGAATTATTAATAAGTCCTAGAAGTCCTTGTAAAGGACTTAGTACCAAAAATGATGTAAGGGTGGCCAATAGTTCCAAATGGGATCTAATTTTATTATACAAGGTTAATTAGGTCCTATAATCAATTAGGAATTTAATCCATAAAGTATTTAATAAGTTTTAAGAAATAAAATACCAAAAACACAAGTTAATAATTCAAATTTTTGAATATTAACGACTAGTTGTGTTTCTGTGGGAAATTGAATTTAATAGTATTAAAAATTTTGTAATTACTTCCAACCACTTGGGATTGGAGTTGGAAAATTGTCAATAAACGCCCATGAATTATTGGGAAAGAAAATAAACAAATTGGAGAAGCGATTGTACAGTCTATAGGCTGAAAAATGCAATAAAATTCAAACTTTCTTGCATATTTTGGTCTCTTATTGTACTTATTTCATGTTTTGATCATTTTTGTGCATTATAGGATGTATTTGAAGTTTTTTTGATCCAGCTTAGAAGGATTTCATTATGAAGTTTTCTTTCATATAGTCAAAGTGTGTAGATAACCATTTTCACATTGTTTTCTTAAGAAAAATGGTGTAACCATCCCCTTTCTATTCTAACTGTGACTTGGGGATGGATTTATGGCATTTATCATATGTAATTATGCATAATAATGTAGGAATATGATAGAGAATCTAGATGATCATTGATTTGGGCAAGTTGGAGTGCTTGGGTGCATGAAAATGCATGGAATTTGATGCCATAAGTGTAGCAGTGGGAGATATGGATGAAGGAGGGAATGTTTTTGTGTGAGGAAGAAAAATAAAATGTCAAAATTATGGTTAATCCAGAAGGATAATTTTTGAAAGTGAGTTTTGGGTCATATACTGGAAGGCCCTAATGTTTGGAGCCATTTGGTGAGGGATTTGGAGTTTGACCGTTTGGGAAGGTTGTGGGTGCAAAAAAATACCATAATATTTTTATTTGAGACATAAATAGTAACTTTTGAAAGTTATAGTGTCTGGGGATAAGTAATTTTGGTAGTTGCTTTGTAAAGTGGCCCAATTAGGCCTAGTGGAGATACTGGAGTTAGAAATTTTATGCATAGTTGGTCAAAAAGAGTCATATCTCATTTTCAAATATATTGTGTAACTTCCAAATGGGTATCTAAATATACAATTTAATTTTCAATTGTTTTGGAAAGTTTGGTCCAATTGTCCAAAAATCAGGAAAAATAGGGCTAGTAGGTAGGGTGGCTTGGGTGTTTGGCTTGTTTGGAGAAATCTGATCAAAGGGTGTAAAGGGAACTTAGAACCCATCTAGAGAAGTTTATCTAGTGGTTTTAAGTCCTTTATTAGACTTATTTTGAGTCTTGAACCTTTTGAAGTCAATTAAGCCCATATGAGTAAGTGGAATCCCTTGGGTACATTATGAAACCATGGGGGTTGTTATACAAAGGTGTAGAGTCTTGTTGTCCAAAGGTTGGAAGTCTCCAAGGCTTTGCATTAATAAAATTAACTAACAAAAATGAGCGGAATAATCATCAAGTGGTCCCCATTGGATGAGTATTCCCAAATCTTAACTTAGATGCAACAAACTAAATTATCATTCTATTCATCAAAGTGTTGTTACAACATGACAATAATATGATTACTATAGCGTGGATAAGACAATTGTATATCCATAACTACTTTAGAATAATATTCATTTAATCACATGTAAGATTAATATAGATAGAGTACATAGCATCTTGATATCAACAAAAATAAATTTGGATAGGTTCATCCCCATAGCTAAATAAGTTTAAGAAGGCACCATGGAAAGTATCAGCAACTACATGCTAAAACCCATAATATTGATGATAGATATATAAGAAATCCTATAAAAATTGAGCCATTATTTGGGCTTGTCACTCCCCCAAACTAATGTATTTATGGTGCTCCACCAGGTGGAATCTAATTCCTTTGTCTTGCAATCATCCTGCAATCATTGACTACTGTGTGTCCCTCACTTGTCACTCTTGGTTTCCAATAAAATCCATTTTTTTATCCAATCTCTCCCATATGAATTTCTCTACTTGTTCATCATAGGAATGATGTTCTCTATAGGTTGGAATAGGCCACAAAAGAATTGGTGGCTAAAACATTAAAGGGAGCCAATATTGTTCCTTTCTTCTCCCCAACCGAACATACTTTGGTGCCCTCCTCATAATGGATGAATAAAAATTCTGCAAGGAATGAGGTTCAGATTGCTTCAAGTTGTCAGGTAACACATTCTATCATTCTGTGACATATCCCAATGCCACCCCTCCTATAGTTACAACCACTTGTTCAAATTCCTGAAAGGATTCTTCTCTCCAACCTAGGATCTGCTATTTGAATTCAACTTTGTACATAATGGTGTGCCAAGTATAAAAAATGTTTGTAGGGTCACCTTATTTTTCCCTTAAATGTAAAGGGGTATGGATCTACCTATCTCTATGTGCTATGAATTGATTCTGTCAACTATTTTCATTTTTAATCCAAGACATTAGTGCCCTTAAATGAGTATCTCTGATATACATGTAGACACCAAAATCTCTCCATTGCCCTTATTCTAGCCAATTAATAAAATATTTATTATTTATTTAATAATCCCTATCCTACATCCTTTATTTGAGCCAATTAAATAGATATTATTTATTTATTTAATAATCCCTATCCTACCTTTAATTAAATAAATTCACATTTATTTAACTAAGAATCCTCTTTATCCCCTATCCTTGGTTAAATAAATTTATATTTATTTAATGTTATTCTATCACATTCCCACTTGTATCTTAACCCTCCATTTCATTAAGTAAATGACTTTGTTTACTTAATTAATCCTTTTCCTCCTACATGGAATTAAATATTGCATTTAATTAGATTTGAGAACATGGCTCCAATATTTAACCCTCACCTAAGCTCACTTCCCTAACCTAACCCATCCTTCTAACCCACTTGACACTAATGAATCCTAATCTCCCACCTAATCACTCCCTAATTATTTGCACAATCTTAATTAATGGATTAGCAAACCTAAGTCACATGTGACTCTTACACACCTCTTACATAAAGCCTTACACTCTCTTACAAATCCTTACACACTTACACATTTGTCTCTTTTCACACGTGAACCAAATTTTCTCACACATGTGTGAGAAACCTTGGTTCTCTCATCCTACTACACCTTTTGACCTTTTACATCGAGCCATCACTTTCCCAAGTTGCTCACACATGTGTGAGAAACTTTGGTTCTCTCACCCTCTTACATCTTCTTACACATTTTCATTTACCCATCACTTTTAAAGGTTTCTCACACATGTGTGAACATCTCTCTCCCTTTGAATGGTCAAAACCCTAATCCACTTAACCTCCACTTTTCCCCCACCTCATGACCACACCATTGAACCTGTGCAATCCTAGCCCTTTATCCGACTTTGAATCCAAACTGTCTATTTCCCTCAAAATCTTAAAAAGTTGAGAGCTTTCCTCCTCACTTCAACAACCATCTTCAATACATTTTCATGTTGCTAGATTTGTGAACAACCTCATTCCATCCACCTATCAAAAAGTTTCATTCACATTTCTTCATTTTGGGAGGTTTGCATGTGTTATTTTTAGAAGAGTAGCTTTGTTTCTCATTTTCATTTCTATTCATTTATATGCATTTTCGCTTCCACATTATATTGAGGTATGCATACAATATGTTAGAATGAGCTTAGTTATTTAAGTTTGTTATTTTTATTACATTTTTATACAATACAGTTTGGCACGCCTAGTGGGACCCACCTCATAGGTCATTTTTCATACTAACCTTCTAATGTGTTTTCTTTGAGCGTTTTTGTGAGTTTTGAGCTTGTAGGTTGTAAGCCATTCTAAGGAGCATTTGGAAGTCAAGTGTCACAAGGAGCCTCAAATCACCAAAATAGCCTCATGATTGTGCTTGGAGGATCCAAGAGACAACTTTTGACATATAACGTCTTATCTTTTGTCCACTTTACTTTTTGGGACTTGTAGGAAGTATATACATTTTATATATGTTTAAGTTCTTCTTTTTTGCATATCCATGTTTGTGGTAAAAAATAAAAAATATCTCTATTTCTCTATTTTACTAATCTTTTCTTTAAAAAAAAAGAAAAAATAATATTGCTTTTATTTCAAAAAAAATAAAAAAGATAATATATATGTATATATATTAAAAAAAAAATCAATAAAAAAATAAAAAAATCTATATATACTAAAAAAAACAATATTAAATAAAAACCCCAAACAAAAAAATCTCCCCCATTCCCGCCTCCCGCAGGACTGTGAAATCACAATCTGCGTGGGATTGTGATACCACAGTCCGCGTGGGATTATGGCCATAGTCTCCACAGGACTGTGTTTCCACAGTCTGCGTGGGACTGTGGTAATATTATTTCCCACACATTTAAATTAAAAAAAAAAAAACATAAAAAAACAAATCCCACCCATAAGTTTAAAAGCATTTAAATTTTATTCGGTCATTTTTAATAGTTTTTAAAATCTATTTTTTAATAAAGTGAATTTTATAATAAATTTTGAACTTTTAAATTTTAAATTTTTATTTTATAGAGATCTAGCCCCTGGTCATATGGGCGACTAGGGGCTTTGCTAAAATTCTAGCCCCTTTCTCTAGAGCTACTAGTCCCGTGGGACCCAAGGGCTGATCTTTGAGTGCTTAAACTTAGCTTTGTTTCCCTTGCAAATGCATAAAAAGACACTTTCACGGAAACCTTAATAAATTTCACATACGAGCTCTGTTTTGGACGATTTAGAAATCGTTGGAAAGTTGGTTCATGCCTCTTTACAGATTTATAATCCACTTCATCAGATCACTCCAAAAATTAGGCACATGAGTTCAAAGTCACCCCTTGTTTGTAATCTTATAACACTCGTAACTTTTGCATATGAAGTTATTTTTTTGTAATTTTTTTTCAAAAGTTATCAGAAAAATGCAAGGAATTTGATTTTTCATTTCATCTTTAAAAAATCTTATTGAAGTGTTTCCTCACATTTTGAAAATTGGGTTTAAAATTTACCTACACATTTGGATTTGGAACTAAAAAGAACAAGTGTCTTTTACACCCCAAGATCACGTACACATTATCTCCTCTCGTGCCTTCAGGTGACCTTGAGTGCACAAGAAATGCATGGTCTTGTTTTCTTTTTCTAGGAGGCATGCTATGGGATTTGATCACCTCAAGGGACGACCTCAACTCCCATGTTTTGACGAAGTATAAATATTGGGATGTGAATCCAAAGACACCTCTCTTGGAAGTAGAATCTTGTCACTCTTGGCTAAGCCCCAAAGAACTTTATACCTTTGGGAAGTGAAGGTAGAGATTTAGGTTACTGCCTCCTCTTGTCCAAGTGGCATTATTCTCTTTCATCTATGGATTTGGGCCTCATGTACCTTGTGTATATTGAGGACACTCCCTTAGTCGAGCTTGTAAATCCTAGTTGAAACCTCAATAGGTTTGTTGGTGTGTTTGATTTGATTGAATGTTTAAAACCTTCCCCATTTGAAACCAAAAGGGGACACACCATCCAAATTAAACCTTAGGAATTTTGTCTTGTATATAATTTCATTGTATATGTTGCATGTTTAAAACTTCAAAATCCAAAAACATCATAAAAATTCCAAAATCTAAAAAAAGCATAAAGTTTGAAAACTCAAAAATATCACAAAACATAAAAGTCCAAAAAAAAAAAAAACTCAAAACATTTCAAAAAAACAACAAAACAAGTCTTTTTTAAGTCTCATTTTCCTCCAAGTCAAGCTTTCATCACCTCCACATCATCTCCACATCAATCTCCCAAATATATCTACCTTTTCATCATCATCATCATCATAATTATTATCCTAATCATCCAAATCATTCCTCTAATCTCAATCATTCTTAATTATTATATTCAGCATCTCCTAATCATCCATAACATCCTTAATCATCTCCCTAATCCAATCCAACCATCCATATTCTTCTAATCATCCTTAATCAAAATCTACATCCTAATCAATCTTTCAACTTCATCATCCTATCTTAATCATCCTCATCACTTTATCCTTGTCATCAAATTATTCTTAATCACCCTTATTCATCCTAATAAAAATTTATCTTCATCACTTTATCTTAATCATCCAAATCACTTCTTCTAAATCATCTATCTTATTCTAATCATCCTAATCATTTCATCATCTTCCTAATCATTCACTCAAGGTCCTAATCCTCATCTAGTCATCTTCATCTTCATCATTCATCTTATCCTAATCATCCAAATCATTTCATCATGTTTCTAATCATTCAATCAAGGTCCTAATCTTCATCTTAATCATCCTTCTAATCCACATCAACATCCACTTTCTTAATCCAATTTAATCATTCATCTTTATTCCAACGTAATCAGATCATCATTCTTCTAATCCAATAAACTTATCAACCTCATATAATTCCAACCAAATCTTAATTCAATCCATATAATCTCTTCATCCAAAACCAATCACACTTTAGTCATTCACTTGTCTTCAAACATCCCTCATTAATATTTCAAATTTCATCCATTCTTAATTCAAATCTTCATCCACATCATCTTCTAATTCAAATTTTCATAAAATCTTCAAATTTTGGCTTAGGAGCACCATCATTATCTTTCGACTTAAATCATCATCCAAATCAAATCAATCAAACCTTGAGTTCTTTCCCTCACAATAAAATCATCAAAATTAAAATAGAATCAAATCCAACCTTGAGGTCCTACTCTCATATCCAAAAAATCAAATCAAAATCCTTGAGGCCATGCCCTCTTAAATCAAAACAAAGTCCAAACTTTCTCCTAGTCCTAAGTTCATATTTCATCCATCTTTGAATATTTCAATTCATCCACTCTTAATATAAATCTTCATCCATCACCATCTTCTGAATCAAATCCAAACCCTTCATCTAAACACCATGAATATGGATTGGTTTCACAAATTTGTTCAAGAATTTAAAGTGCCAAACCCTAATCCTCAAACCATACCTCTAATATAACCCAACTACAAAATCAATCCTCAACCCATCATATCCAATCCCAATTAATCTACCATTTATTATCCTTCCTCTACCTTTGATAAGGGAAACTCATCTCATTATCCCTCACGAACACATGATTCCCTCCATAGCCACCTTTCCCAAGAGATTCAAGAACTTCAAAACATTATCCTTAGCATACAAAATGGGGGTGAATTTTTTTTTTTTTTTTCCTTTGAAGACATATTTCCTTCCCCATTTATCCAAACCCATAATCCCGATCTCCCATCCAATGTCAATCCTCCACCTAATCCCCCACATTTTGAGCTTAATTTCCAAAACCATAATCCTAATCCTCCACATAATCCTAATCCCCCAAAACCCACATCATCCCCATCCCACAATAACCTTTCCATTGATTGGATCCAAGGACTAGTAGAGAAATATAAATCCCCAACCCAAAATCAAGTTGTGAATCATCCCAAGTCATGCACCCACCTCCATCCCCTCCAAGCCAAGACACACCCCAATCTCCTAAGTCTCATGAGTCATTCATACCACCATTCACCCAAGTTGAATCTTTCATCTCCTCCATCACATCATCCTCACAAGTAAAAATATTAAAAGATCTTTCTCCAAAGCATGCTAACATGGATTCCTCTTCTCTTCTAGATCTAAATATTCCTCCATCTTATGGTACATCTCCATCTTAAGACACCTTTCCATATGAATATCCCCTCCTTCCATATCAAGATCCACTTGTTGTCCTTAAAACCCCTCATAATACCATTCCTAATCAAGATCAAGACATCTCCTCCACCCCATTGCATGATTACCTTCCATCTCAAAATCCACTCATTCATTCCATTCCACCACATAATCCTCCCCAAAGTCAAGATCAAAGTACTCATTCAAATCCATGACATGGTCTCATTCCATCTCAAGATACTATTATCCCTTATAATCCCCCTCATGAGCCTAATCCTCCACATGATCCTAATCCTCTACAAGATCCCATCACACCTATCCAATCCATCCATCAACCCCATTCACATGGACTCGCATCTTGTTTTCAAAATAATAAGTATCCCATGGAAAAAAACATTTCTCAAGATGTTGGTATACCTTCCACCCATTCCAAATCCAAAATACCTCTATATAAACTTCAATATTCCCATCCCCCATCTTTTAAATCCATTTTAGGTCCTTATGTCCAAAATTCCCTTCCTTCCTCATCCACATCCTTTTTGGGCCCTTATGTTCCAAAATCCATCCCTTCCTTATCCACATCCATTTTGGGTCCTTATGTCCCGAAAAAAAATCCTTCATCCCTTCCATCCATTTTGGGTCCTTACATACATCTATCCATCATATCCAAGTCCACCACTCCATAACCTCAAATCCATAAGAAAGATTAACAAAGGCACACATCCTTATATTAATTCCAACATTCAAGCTCTCTTATTGCATCCATAAACTCTCTAAACTATCTACCCTCATACACCCATACCATTTCTATTGGAAGTAATTTGGATGCTAGAGCTAAAATGCATAAAATACAAAATCCCAAAAAATTCAAGGATCAACATGTCCCCTCTAAAATACAAGTTCAAGAAAATAAAAATATGATCCAAAAGAAATAAAAGTTCAAAAGGTCACAAACGCCCAAAAAGAAAAATTCAAAAATCATGTGGATTCCCAAGCTACTCATTGAAGCAATGCATCTTAAAACAAAATCAAAATTGGCATCCAACCTTTCTAATCCAAAATATTATTCCACTCATAAGTCTTCCAATAATCCATCTTCCAAATCCATTTTGGGTAATTATGTCCCAAAAAATCCACTATCCTAAGTCCATCATCTCCTTAATCTATTTTGGGTCCCTATATCCCAAAATCGACATTTTTTCTTCCATCTCCTTCAAAATATCGTACATGATTATGAGAAGGAGATATAAAACTCATCATCCTCCCCCCTCCTTCCATAAATGGGGCATCATGCTTCTAATATTATTCCTTTTATCTACTATGTTTTATTCTTCTTTGATATAACATCATTTCACAATACTACATCAAAGAGGGGGAAAATGTAGACACCAAAATCTTTCCATTACCCTTATTCTAGCCAAATAAATAGATATTTATTATTTATTTAATAATACCTATCCTACCTCCCTTATTCTAGCCAATTAAATAGGTATTTATTATTTATTTGATAATCCCTATCCTACCTTTAACTAAATAAATTTACATTTATTTAATTAAGAATCCTCTTTATTCTCTATCCTTGATTAAATAAATTTACATTTATTTAATATTATACTCTCACATTCCCACTTGTATCTTAACACTCCATTTAATTAAGTAAATGACTTTGTTTAATTAAGTAATCCTTTTCCCCCCACTTGGAATTAAAAATTGTATTTAATTCTATTTGAGCACATGGCTCCTAACTTTAACCCTCACCTAACCTCAATTTTCTAATGTAACCCATCCTTCTAACCCACTTGACACTAATTAATCCTAATATCCCACCTAATCACACTTTAATCATTTGCACAATCTTAGTCAATGGATTATAAAACCCAAGTTATATGTGACTCTTACACACCTCTTATATAAAGCCTTATACTCTCTTACAAAGCCTTACACACTTACACATTTGTCCCCCTTCACATGTGAACAAATTTTTTTCACACATGTGTGAGAAAACTTGGTTCTCTTATCCTCTTACACCTTTTGACCTTTTTCATGGAGCCATCACTTTCTTAAGTTTCTCACACACGTGTGAGAAACTTTGGTTCTCTCACCCTCTTACATCTTCCTACAAATTTTCCTTGACCCATCACTTTCAAAGGTTGCTCACACATGTGTGAGAATCTCTCTCCCTTTGAATGGTCAAAACCCTAATCCACTTTTCCTCCACTTTGCCTCCATCTCATGGCCACATCATTGATCCTGTGCAATCCTAGCCCTTCATCCAAATTTGAATCCCCTCAAAATGATATAAATTGAGAGCTTTCCTCCTCACTTCAACAACCATATTCAATACATTGTCATGCTGCTAGATTTGTGAAAAACCACATTCCATCCACCTATCAAAAAGTTTCATCCATACTTCTTCATCTTGGGAGGTTTGCATGTGTTATTTTGAGTAGAGTATTTTTATTTCTCATTCTCATTTCCATTCATTTATATGCATGTTTGCTTCCACATTATATTGAGGTATTCATAGAATATGTTAGAATGAGCTTAGTTGTTTAAGTTTTTTCTTTTTATTACATTTTTATGCAATACAATACATTAATGGATTCCACTCATGATAGAGTAAGTTTTTAATTTGTGTTGGGGAAGACTGGTAAGCTTGGAAGAAGTCTTCTGAAGTCTATATAGAAGTGTTTAAACCAGATACTACTCTTGATAATTGAAAAGAAAGACTAATCTCTGTGAGATTCTGTGCATATACCCTTGGGGGAGTTCTACAATCTAAAATTTTGTGGCACTATGGTCATCACATTGTTTACCTTATCTGTTAATGCACAATTTTTTCAATCTTTCCCTCAATCTCCTTGTCTTTCTTTGAAATTACTTCCTGCAACCTATGATTCTCTTTATTCCATTCTTATTCCTTATCCTTCATATATTTCAATAAATCTAGGGCTATCGATGCCCATGATAAAGTAGTGGGTTGGTGACTATCTAGTGGGAATTACCTTTTTTCTGGTTCTCCAGCTGCCACTTGCTCAACTGCAGCAATGAGCTTTGCTAATCCTAAATTCTCTTGTTCTAGGATTTATTCCATTGACATCCCCTCTTCTTCCTAGGGAAATTCCCTTTCTCAAGATATTTGTTCATCCCCCTCCTCAGATTCTTATGTAGGCATCATTTCCCTATCCTGCTGCTCAGATGAGGAGGTAAATTTGGGGCTTCCCGTGGGAGGTCTGTTATGGATTATCATTTCTTATTCACTAGGAGTGGTATGAATAGAGTCTAAGGATTCAATTTGGATGTGCACCCTAGGTGTGGTAGATTTTTCCTATTTACTAGGTTTACCCCTAAGCTTATGATTCCTCCTTTGGGGTGTTTTATTTGTAGTTTTTGGTGTCTTAGAATTTTTTGTAGGATTTTTACTATGCTCAGTGACTGTAGGAGGTTCTTCATCCCTATTTTTCCATTTATTAGGGCTAGGGATTTCCTTTACAAATTTTTTCATTTTAGCCTTTCCCCTTTTCATTCTTAGTCTTCTCAATTTTTCCTTTTCCCTTGCTACTACTGGCCTAGTGCGAACTATTGATTTAGGAGAAACATTCTTATTAGGGATTGAAGAGGAACTATTTACATCTTTTGTGGAAAGACTTGAGTGAACTCATTTTTGATGCTGGAGGGTTTGTGCTCTGAACCACCCTAGAAGTTGAAGCCCTAGGGGTGGATTTTGTAAGTGCTGCCTCCCTGGTAACCCTACAGGTCAAGGTTTGACCTCTAAGATGCACATTCACAACTTTGAAATCTTTAATTTTCAAAACATTGTACCATGACATCCAAGACACATCTTGTAAATACCTTTCAATAAGAAATTTAATCAAACTGTGATGAGAAACAAATTTTTGCCTACCTTTCTGCGCCTCAACATCCATGATTGCCAACATGTTATATAGCACATTGGGGACAGTCATTCTCCTTCCATGTCACATGTGGCTTAGAAGCTTGAAGTGTAGAAAGTGTAGACTTGAATTTTGACACTCATAGGTAATGTATCTAGCAATGTAAACCACAACATGTGGCCATTTATCTGGTAAAGAAAACCTCCTTATTCCCTATTTATATACTTCAAGTGAATGATCCCTAGGTATGATAAAGTCTTTTCTTGCTGTTATGACATATTTATTTTCAGGGTAGGGTTCTCCTACATAAGAAAACCCTGCAACATCAGTAATCCTCTCCTCAATGGAAGTAACCTTCAAACCCTTCACCATTGCCTCACCATTGTTAAATGTATAAGAAAATTCCATAGAAATTTCATTACTGAACCCATTCAACTTTAAAAATTAGTCTAACCAACCACATTTCCTAAATTATGGCTCATAGAGTATGTCCTTTAGGATTACTTCATGAACTATTGGTTCACTTATCATTGGTGGACTTCCCATGTTTCTAGTTACACCCTTCAAAACCTCTCTACTCTAAAATTTGTTAGTTGCAAACTTGTTAGGAATAATACAACTGAGAGGGGTGGGGTGAATCAGTTTTATGCCAAATAATTAAAATTTAAACTTATAAATCAATTACTTAATGAAAACACTTGAATAATAGAACCATAACAGAAGTATTTGTTGTTGAGAAAAACCCTGTTAAGAGAAAAAACCCAGTGGGAATTACCACCAACAAATAATGCACTAGAAATATTGTATCCTTTCTAGGAGATCTAGACATATTAGGAGCTAATTATTACATCTAGTACAAAGTCCACATTAAAGGATAAACACTGTTAGGATTCCTCTCAACCCTGTTAGGAGTTGACTGAAATAATGAGCTCACTACCCAAAGTGAAGATTAAATCCACCTTTTGAAGGTATAAAATTATACTTATAGCAATGAACTGACTAATAGAAACTTGCTTTGCCTATAGAGTTCCAATGAAGTGCATTAAAAACATAATCACTTCTCTACATCCAGTAGAACTTGCATCCACATCCTCGCAGCATCAAATAGATGCAACCCATGCCCTTATACATCAAGACACTACTTTCCTTTATACAAGTTACAATAAGTAATTAGGTTGGCTTATTAAGACTTCCCTAGTGCACAAAAAATTATATAGACCCTTGCTAAGATACACACGGTACCTTACAAAAGTAATTAGGAAATAAAAATCATCCGTTATGTGCCAAGACCCATAATTCATGCTCACCAACCATTAAGCACATTACATCTCTGTGGTTGGAACCAAATAGGTATTTTCCAGTCCACACGCCTAAGATGATGTCATCAAGAATAAAATAAGCCAAGAATGAAAAATAATTTTATCCCATGTATCTTCTATCATACCTTAATCTTGCATATCATGACCCATGCCTACATCCCAGTTATACCAAAAATTTAGAGACCATCTTTGTGATATTCCTTTGTCACTACTTTGTAACCAGTCTTCACCAAAACTGTTGGAAATATAGATGGAGAAACTGATAGGGGAGGGGTGAATCAGTTACCACAAAAATAAATCCACAAGTCCCTTAGATGTCTTTAATATATATTGCTGTTATTCGGTAGATTAACTTATCATTATTCATTAAACATCCACAGTTATTGACATGCATAAAACAAATAGCATAAACACAAGTAACACCAGATATAACATGGAAACCCAATTTGGGAAAACCACCAATGCAACTAGTTACTGATTTTCACTCTTCTGAAGTGAGCCCTGTTAGGAGCCAACCCTGTTAAAGGTTACAAAACACACTGTTAGGTGTGACCCTGTTAGAGGATTTAATCACCCTGCTAGGAGTGGCCTTGTGAGAGGTCTTTAGATCAATTCAACTGAATTGTCACCTTGTTAGAGGATTTATGAAATGGTTGTTAAACCAACTTTGCTAAGAGATTTTGGTATCACTGTTACAATGATTAGAAAGCAACAATGAAGTGATCTGAATTAGATGCAACTTATCTTGCTGATACAGATCTCTGTTTTGCTCCAATAGATCCTTACTGATCAAATATATCTTTGCAACACCTCAAGGATATCTCTAATCCTTCATCAGAATTCGCACATTCCTGCTCTGATATGCTTCTTCATATTTCCACACACTTTACACACACACACACTTTTTGAATTTGCAACTTGATCTCTCATATATACCCTTCAGGTTATCAAGTTGGCCCAATAACAAGTTTCAATTAATAAATATTACATTGGTCAGCTGCAGAAAACATTTCACAAATAAAATCCTTCTCAGGCCGACAACACTGTCCAAACATGATATTCCAGTGTTGACCGACTGATGCTCGGTGAACACTACAGATTGTGCAAAAAT
The DNA here is from genome assembly GCA_018584345.1 of Thuja plicata. Taxonomy (NCBI): domain Eukaryota; kingdom Viridiplantae; phylum Streptophyta; class Pinopsida; order Cupressales; family Cupressaceae; genus Thuja; species Thuja plicata. The sequence goes on along the minus strand of MU225679.1, from coordinate 1,513,163 downwards.
CCTTCGGTAACCGAGTGAACTCGGTAAGCACTGAATTTCCTTTACATTTTCTTTGATGACCGACTGAACTCGGTAAAGACTGAATTTCCTTTGTCGACCGAGAGAACTCGGTAGTAACTAACTTCTCGGTATAGTATTCTGGAGTGCTTGGTTGACTCTGTAAATTGCTTCTCTTACCGACTGAACTTGGTAGACTCTGTTAACTGCCTTGCTAAACATTCTGAACTCGGTAGACTCTGTCTGATGACTGATATGACATTTGTGTAACATCAAGGACAATACACAATTAAACAATTGTTTCCAACAATCTCCCTCTTTGGCATTGATGGCAACACAACATGT
>MU225679.1:1494169-1507892 GCA_018584345.1 Thuja plicata | reverse complement strand
AGCCCTGTTAGGAGCCAACCCTGTTAAAGGTTACAAAACACACTGTTAGGTGTGACCCTGTTAGAGGATTTAATCACCCTGCTAGGAGTGGCCTTGTGAGAGGTCTTTAGATCAATTCAACTAAATTGTCACCTTGTTAGAGGATTTATGAAATGGTTGTTAAACCAACTCTGCTAAGAGATTTTGGTATCACTGTTACAATGATTAGAAAGCAACAATGAAGTGATCTGAATTAGATGCAACTTATCTTGCTGATACAGATCTCTGTTCTGCTCCAATAGATCCTTACTGATCAAATATATCTTTGCAGCACCTCAAGGATATCTCTAATCCTTCATCAGAATTCGCACATTCCTACTCTGATATGCTTCTTCATATTTCCACACACTTTACACACACACACTTTTTGAATTCGCAACTTGATCTCTCATATATACCCTTCAGGTTATCAAGTCGGCCCAATAACAAGTTTCAATTAATAAATATTACATTGGTCGGCTGCAGAAAACATTTCACAAATAAAATCCTTCTCAGGCCGACAACACTGTCCAAACATGATATTCCAGTGTTGACCGACTGATGCTTGGTGAACACTGCAGATTGTGCGAAAATCCTTAGGTAACCGAGTGAACTCGGTAAGCACTGACTTTCCTTTACATTTTCTTTGATGACCGATTGAACTCGGTAAAGACTGAATTTCCTTTGTCCACCGAGAGAACTCGGTAGTAACTAACTTCTCGGTATAGTATTCTGGAGTGCTTGGTTGACTCTGTAAATTGCTTCTCTTACCGACTGAACTCGGTAGACTCTGTTAATTGCCTTGCTGAACATTCTGAACTCGGTAGACTCTGTCTGATGACTGATATGACATTTGTGTAACATCAAGGACAATACACAATTAAACAATTGTTTCCAACACAAAACAACTATAATGCATGCAAATAACAACATAAGATACATTGAACATAGACATAAGGTATACACTCATCCCTATACATAGATATGTGCTCACATACTCTCACACACTCTACACTATCTGTACACATCTGTCAATCTCATATGTACTTGTGATAACTAGTCTTATTGAAACTTCTAATGCATCCAATTGAAACATATGTTGACATTGATGACAAAACATGAATGTCAATACCTCAAATAACAACAATTCAAACAAAACTCAACTGATTTCTCTATCAATGTTGTATATCCTTCTCATATTCCTAACACCAATGCCGTATAACCTATCTCTTTACCCCCCTTTTAGTGGTATTTATGACAACTTATTAAACAATAGGGAAGGCATTAAAGAGGGATTACATATTTTAAAATATTGGCACATAAAAAATAGGTATGTATAATGATTCCTATATGAGACGTGGTCACACACTCCCCCCAATCTATACGGAAGCATGTGTCCACACATCCTTGGATATGAGGCAACTAGAATACACCCACATACAGTGTTAATTTTTTCAAGTCTATTTTACTATTTTATTTACACTGGACTATGGTGCATTATGGTTGCACCATAGACAAACTCATGTCAGAGCATTGGAAATCAACATTACAATTATTTAATAAATACATATAAAGTAATGAATATCAAAAAGTGCCATGCTCATACCTGGTGTGACATATGAACTACTATTTGTAAATATCGAGTAATCAAGAAGAAAACCAATGGATGAGATCTCAATGTTGCCTAATTAAGTACTTGAAATTAAAAGAGTGACATCTTTCCTAATATATTTTATGCATACTATCTTGTTGGAAAAGTATATGAGGAAAATTATGCAAGTTCAGAAAATGGCTACTGCCATTAAACATTTGAGGAATGTGAATTGTATTTTCGAGGCGGTAAGGCTATAAATGGTGCTCACTAGTTCTAATATTTGCAATAGGCTGGTTTTACTTTAATTAAGGAGGTTGAGGATGACATTCATAGAGAAGATAAGTGTTTTCTAGTATAGGACAATATGGTCTAAAATAATTCAATTACAAGAAATATACAAAGATCAAAAGATGAAGCAACATGATGCTGATTTGTAGTTAAATGGATATTAGAAGGGTTGTTGGCAGTTAAAGGGATATTAGAATGCTTTAGTGAAACTATTTTTTTTTTTTTTTTACTTTTTCAAATTAATCCAATCTCTAAGGCTACCACTCTAATTACCATGAATCAGGGTGATATAGATTGGGCTATGGGTGCTAAGAGTTGGTGTTGGTATGCAATTGGGAAATCTTGTCAGATGCATTCTCCCATTTTCAGTGTCGATAACTACCTATGGTCAATATTGGCACAGATCTTTTTCTTGGATAATTAGCTAAAAGCACTGGCTTTGTCACTATAGCTCCCTTGTATACCGACCAAAATGTTTTTCTTCAAGACAAGACTGGTGGTAACAAACTCTGTTAGGATACAAATTAATGGTAGTAGAATCAAATCTTTGTTAGTGTCCTGAATCTTGTTGCATTCCTTAATATAAAAGGAATTCCAAGGACATAAAAAATGGGTTGTGGTTTTGGAAATTCTCTTTAGCTTGTAACTAGGATAGTGTTTTGTTTTAGGTTGCTGGAGGTGAATGTAATTCTGAGATAGTGTAATTTCAAGAGCAGTGTTAATGGGTTTGTTAAATTATAAATGATAATTTCATAAAGTTGTCTCCAGCTTTGCATACTTTAAATTATATAAATTCAATGCATTAAAGATGGTTTATTTTGTCTCTACAATTTTCTTGTGGGTGTGTTATTATTTCATTAGCATCTCTAAAGGAGAGAGCTTAATTTATTTGTGCAGATAATAATCATTATTTTGTGTGAAATAGATTGTTGAAGTAGAACTTTCTGATAATATGAGTGCGCTTGTTAATGTTAAGCATTAATATATTCAAAACCTACTGGTTAATTTTTATCTATTAATAGGATCTTTGTCATAGCTTTACTTTCACTATGTAGCCTAAGATTGGGCACTGGAATGTTGAGAGCTATGGAGGGTTTTTATATTTAAAACTATATGAATCAAATCTACTGTTCCTTTCTATTCTATTCTTTTTTGTTTAATTTATCTGTGTTCTTGTATCTCCACAGTCCTTAGAACAATGTGGAGGATGCATTTAAAAGTAACCGTAAAACACTCCTACATGATTATGAGAAGGAGATATATAATTTATGTGTTCTCAATGTTTTTTTAAAGAAAATGGGATTAATTCTTTAAGTGATGAAATAAAAGCCTCATCTACATTAAATATGAGAATTATCCACATTTAAAGGTTTGTAGCTGGCCATTAGAATGAATGTATCATATGTATAGAATTATAATAAGGAATACCCTCATGAGTCCTATGGAGCTCACAGTGAAGAAGGCTATCCAAGATCTTTCCAAAATAATCCCCAAAACAATATTCATTTACACCCTTTCTAACCTTTTTAAAACTAAAAATCTAGTGTTGTCCTCTTATTTTTCTATCAATCCTTGGTCATCTTCAATCCTCAATTACAAGCAATTTCTGTGATACAATTCTTGTGAGACATATTTATTCCACTACCATTACTATATCGATGCAACCCCATGCCAAAAATGCATAAGACCAATATCCAATGGAGCCTACTTTATCAAATTAACCAGATAAACTTTAAGTTCTAGGAACACTAAATGGTACACTTCCATTAGCCTCATGGGTTCAATAAAAAACATAGTGGCCCTCCCTAGAAGGCTATATGGGGAGAAGGATGGTTCTCATTTTAAATAATCCTTCATATTTTCAATAGGTCACATAAGGTCCTAAGACCATTTACAATCAGTTAAAATGTTTTTGTAAGGCAATTGATATCATTTAACTTATGTAGGCCTATAAGGTTTTGATCAAGTCAAACATGGTCAAACCACTCAAAGTGCATTCAAAATTAGGGGAAATGAATTAATTGGACTCATATTGTAAATTTTCATATGTATTAGGGATAGACATCAAGTTTTGAGTTAGTTTGTTAAGTAGGGAAAAAAGTTGTAAAAAGTTGCATTGACAACTTTTGCAACTTTCTACTGCAAAAGTGCAATTTTCAAATCCCAATGGCCACCCATTCAAAAATTAGTAAGGGACCCTTTGGTATGGGTTAATTGATGTTTGTAAGGCCTCTTGTGGTTGAAAAATATTTTTTCCTTAATATTTGAAGAAGTTGAATACAAACTTTTCTCTGTTACCCTACTTTGAAGAGGGGAGAATCTAGTTTGATATGTAATTGGTTTGAATATTTTTCATTAAAGTTTGGAAGAGTTATCACCATTTTTATCAAGGTGGGTTTGAAACCCTCAAAAAATAGATTTTTAACTTTAAATGCTTGTAAGAATCCATTCCACCATAGGAAAAATCTAAATCCTGGCGAAATTGTAGTGCTTAGGGTCCCTTTGAAGATGCATTTGGTTGCTGAGAAAGAGGTGGAATTGAGAGAGAGAATGGAAGCCCTAGGTCTGGTATTTGCTATGTGACAGGCTTGTATCTATGTCTGTGAATGAAAATTTGGAGTCACATAAACTTGAGGGGTTTAGGCAACTAAAACCCGTTGAATTTTTGTTTGATGTTGAATGTCATGTATTTGTGGTATTGGTCAGGGAATTAAGAGTTTGTTGAGTTTTTTATTGTGTCCTTGTCTTCCAGATAAGTCCTCTGCATTCAAAATTGAGTGGCATAAGAAGGTAATTGGGAACTTAAAACATCAAATGAAATAGTACAAGGCTGCAAGGTATGACATAGGTGATTTCATGAAATAATGAGACAATTGAGTGGGATCTATGACCAACAGAGAAGCACTTTATATTTCATTGTACGCATCAATAAATAATTCAATAGAAGAAATGAAAATTGACATATTAACACAACAATATCCAACTAAATTATTTAAAGTCAATTATTAATACCTCTCTCTCCATCCAAATTACAAAATTAGTCCACCTTTTGCTTTGTAACATTTTCTTTTCAAATGGCATTGTATGTTAGCCATATTTCCACTCCTGTCAAAACATGGCACATGGACTAGATAAACCAATTAATATGCAATCATTTAGTTTTTCCTAGGAAATTTTTTTTGACACATTAAATATACTTACAAATGTACAGGTGAATTCCTTTAAAACCTCCTGGCCACTGTGATGCCTGGCATGAAGTTTGGCAAGCCTAGCCTTGGAGGCCTTATCTTGAAACATATAAAATTCAATTTAACTATGAAAAATAAAATTGAAGAATAATTTAATAAATTTGGTATAAGATTAAGAGAAAATTAAAATACCTACGTACTCTCTTCACCTGACTTCCTCTGTTCCTCAGATTTCTCATATGATTTGACAAGATCTTTACATACTTTCACACTTACATCAATTGACCTTTTTTTGACCCTTAGCTCATGAGGGATTTTTTTTATCTTCTTTGTTTAGTTTTACTCAAATCTCTTAGAGTTTTGAGACATTCGTAGCTTTATCTTCTTTATAGACCAACCTGTGCCAAATTCAACCTCGAAGTTGCGTATAATTGCTTTTTGCAGGTGCATGGGTATCTTTGAGAATGAAAAATGTAGATGGTCTTTGAACAGTTGAAGACATGCTTCTTTCAACCTATTCATAAATATTTTTCCACCATCATTCATTCAGACTTCCCCTAAAACCACATCGTATTCAATCTTGGTATTATAGCTACCAATGCAAGATGAAGTGCATTGCATGGTGGAAGAAGTTTGTGTCCCACAAGTGGTTGCAATAATGGAAGTCTCTGTTCCCTATTCCACATTCTTATATTTTACTGTAATTGAATTCATCTTGGATCTTATGGTCATTGTAGGAGTGACTAGGGAATCAATTGATTCCCTTTGACATGCTTCAGAGTCATTACTAGATCAATTTTCAAATTATCTAGCAAGCATTCTGAAATAAATACCATCTAATTTGTTTACTATGTCTATCCCCAATATGGTTGTCAATGCCTCCTTTTATTTGTCATTCGTATCCCTATATATATAGTAAATAAATTTATTCTTTTCGATTTAGAAATAAAAAACTAAAAATCGAAGAAACAATGGAAACATTTACAAATCTATAAATTGACAATGTATTACCTCATTGTGGCCAGAGTCTGCTATGTTTTGTCTATTTCTTGTCATTTTGAGAAACCTAGGGAAATTTCTATCTAAATATATTTATATGGATTCAAATTGAACCAAAAGGAAAAACATGTTTTCATGTTTAAAGCAAATCAAGGGTTTGATTTCTATCCATCTATCCTCTACTCTCTATCTCACAAAAATTTTAAACTGGGTGACCAAACACTGTAAACACAGTCTATCCTACACTTTATATTTGGAAAAAAATAAAAGTGGGTATCCAAAATGAAAACTAAAAGATCAACAAGGCCAACAGGAAAGCAAACAACAAGTGATACAAAAATGGAGAGTGACATATGACAGTAATTTTAACACGGGTGTGAGTTTTTATTTATTTTTTACTCATTAATGAGCGCTACACTGAGTGTTTCTCATGAATTTAATGCATTTATTTACGATTTCAAAAATATGAAATGTTACTGTGAATCTATAAATTTTTGCGATGGTTTTTCTTGTTTAATGACGTAGTGGTTAACGCCCACTTAATCGCTGATTTTGACCCATAAATGTAATCTTTTTGGGATCTTGAAGTCGGCGTTAAGGGGCCCTAATTTTACACCAATTTTAAACCTTGAATGTAGCCTGGAGCACTGCAGGTGGTGTAAAGTGCACCTAATGTAGTGCCTGATTTTGATTTGAATCTATGGCTATCTTTTAATCATAAGATTTGAGGTCTAGTTTGTTATAGCATTATTATTTCATTATTATTGAATTTTTTTTTGTTTAGATTTTGTGTAGAGTTGGGGTTCTCTTGAATATAGAGTTCAATTTGATTTAATATTAGGGATAAGGTTTGATTTGGCTTAATTTTTTAATATGTTTAGGGTTGTAGCTCAATTTATTTTATTGTTAGGATTAGCATTCAATTTGGTTTAGTGTATAATTTGATTTACAATCAAGTTCAAATTTGTTTAGTGTTAGCTTTAGCTATAATTTGGATTGGGATTAGAGTTCGATTTGGTTTAATATTCAATTATGTTTTCAATTATCATTCTGTTTAGTTTTGTTATAGTCAAGGTTTAATTTTTTCAAGGATTGGGGTTTAATTTAGTTTAGATTAATGATTTAATTTGGTTTAGGATATAATTAGCCTTAGGTTTAGGGTTAAATTTAGTTTACTATTAGGTTTCAATTTTCTTTAATGTGTGGATTTAATCTAGTGTAGGTTTAGGATTACATTTTATAAGGTTTAAATGATTGAGGTTAAATTTGGTTTACTGATAGGGCTAGGGTTAGAGTTAGAGGTTAAAATAAGGTTTTGTGCCTAATCAGATTTATTTAGGGTTTTATTTTTTTATTGTTAGTGTTTTACTATTTTGGTTTATGATTAGGGTTCAATTTGGTTTAATTCTTAATTAGCTTTAGGGTTTGGTTTTTTTTTGTGTAATGACTATGGTTAAATATATTTTTACATTAAACTCAGGGCTCAATTTTATCAATGATTGGGGTAATTGATTAAGTTGGTGCACTATTCAATTAGCTTTATGATCATGCCTAAAATTTGGGTTGTTATTTAGAGTTAGGGTTACATTTCGATTAAATTTAGGGTTAATGTTAAATTTTGTTTAGTGTTGAATTTTGGAATATTTATAGAATGGGATTTTTTGACACAATTAAAAGTTGGTTTATGGTTAATGTTCAATTTGGTTTAGGTCTATGGTTTATATTTAATTTGGTTTAGGGAATAAATTATATTTATCTTCTCTCCCCTACTTTCCTACCTATATCTCTCTAACTCTTCTGATCTTCTCTCCCTCCTTCCATCCCCTCTCTTCTCTCCCCTATATATATATAAAACTCCTTCTACACCCCACCACATTAGGTTCAAAGCCAAGGTTGGAATTTATTTTTAAGCTTATGGCCGAGTGAGGTTTAGGTTTAATAGTATTTAAGGTTATGTTTTTAAAGAGTTCTAGGATTTGATTTGATTTGATTCTATGTCCTATAGAATTTTTTGTATTAAAAGAGCAACATAAACTTTATAAACGCTAGGTTTAGTTTCTTATAAGGCTTCATCAGGTTTAGGTTTAGGTTTCAATTTTCTTTAGTGTTAAAATACTCTTAGTGTTAGGGTTCAAATTGATTTATCATTAAGGTTTGAGTAAAATATGATTTAGAGTTAGTGTTTAATTTGGTTTGGTGTTCATTTAGTTTTATAATTATATTGGTTCAAGTTGATTTATGGTTTTGATTACAATTCAATTTGGTCTAGGTTTAGAATTTATTTTCGTTTATTGTTAGGGAACTAAGTTTCAATTTTTTATGTGTTAGGGGTAGGGTTTAATTTGGACTGAGGTTGGGTTTAGCTTTGTCTACTATCAGGTTTAAGATTCAATTTGGTCTGTAACTTTTTTTTAAAGATTGTGAGGCAGTCAAGGATGGAGAAACCTCAAAAGATCAGTATGATCCTTGCAACAAACACAACTAGATTTAAGATTCAATTTGGTCTATTTATTTATCTTTAGGATTAATATTTTTGTTTAAAGATTGTAATCACATTAGGTTCAAAGTCAAGGTTGGTACTTATTTAAGCTTATGGTCAAGTGAGGTTTGGGTTTGATAGGGTTTAAGGTTATTTTTAAAAAGGGTTCTAGGATTTGATTTGATTCTATGTCCTGTAGATTTGTTTGGATTAAAAGAACAAGACAAATTTTATAATCATCAGGTTTAGTTTCTTATACTACTTCATCAGGTTTATGGTTAGGGTTCAATTTTCTTTAGTGTTTAAATACTCTTAGTGTTAGGGTTCAATTTTCTTTATCATTAAAGTTAGGGTAAATTTTGGTTTAGAGTTAGTGTTTAATTTGATTTGGTGTTCATTTAATTTTATGATTAGGGTTCAAGCTGATTTATGGTTTTGATTACAATTTAATTTGGTTTAGGTTTAGAATTTATTTTTGTTTATTATTAGGGAACTAAGTTTCAAGTTCTTATGTGTTAGAAGTAGGGTTTTATCTAAATTGGGTTTGGGTTTAGCTTTGTCTATTATTAGTTTTAAGATTCAATTTGGTCTATTTTTAGTTTTAGGATAACTATTTTTGTTTAAAGATTGTGATTCAGTCAAGGATGGAGAAACCTCAAAAGATCAGTCCATTCCTTACAGAAAACACAACACAACACAAATAAAAAGACCAATAAGCCAACAATGAGAAAGTGGGCGATCTTCCTTCAATTATCATTGATCAATCAATTACAATAGATATGAAAGATGTTGTCACACATGCCAGACATACATGCTTGATTAAGATCAGAAATCTCTTATAAACCCTACAAGCTACGCTAGATGATCTTATGAAAACTCTCTTCTTTGTTAGGAACAAGTCCATAAGCTTAAATAGAAATCAAAATCATCGATCGACCTAGAAAAGATCATATTTTCCAAGAATAAGAAAACATGTTACAACAATTAGGTTAGGACCCCAAAAAACTAGATCAACCTCCAATGCAAACAATAAGAGATGTGATCAAACAATACAGTCGACCTAAAATGTATAAGTGAGGTAGCATGATTGCATTTAGAAGAACCAACTGGTTGATCAAGAAAATGATAAAAAACCCAACCATAGATTGGTAACATGCAGAGCAGTACAATCCCACAAAGAATCTGTAATAACTCACACATGATGAAACCAAATGAGGTGTGATCATAGGGAATAATCAATTATGAAGCCACAAACAATCAACCACAACCAAAACCAAAAAGAATAAGAACATATTTATCACCAACAGAAACACCAAACTGAAAGCAAAACATACTAACAACTGAAAGTAAATGTTTTTGGTAGATGCAAGATTGCCAAGATCCCAAGATGCTCCTGCATCAGACATACGAGGTAATTGAAAAGTGAGTCCCTCAATTTGCTGGGGCCAAAGGAAAACAAAATTTTTCAACCTCAGCTTGATAAATCCATGAAGAATTTTCCACTGGTCTATCCTTCCACTTGACAATATATTCCATATTCTTTTACCTCTTGTATTCCAACCAACTCTACTATCCAAAATATTTTCTCTTTGTTCCAATTTCTTCATAGAATACTACTGTCCAATGTCTCACTCATCATTACCATCGAAACATGATTCATAATATTCATACAAATCAAAAACATTGAATACCAGTGATATATCCATGTCCTTTGGTAATTACACTTCATTTGCATTCCCTGAATCAGATCTCCTCAAGATCTTACAAGGACCAAAATTATTCATCTTCAACTTATTATAAGTGCCAATAGGAAATCTACCCTTCTGCAAGTACACCACAAATTCATCTCCCACTTGAAATTCCTTATGTCTCCACTTCCTATCTTCTCTCCTTTTATAATATTTGTTCATTTTCTCCAAATGATGTCTCACTCCTTCATGCAATGACTTCATAACCTCAAAAAAATCCTCTCCTTCACCACTCCTCTTAACTTCATGACTGATATCCCTTAATTATGCTACTCCCTTAGGATTAAAACCAATAACCACTTTGAATGGTGCCTTCCCTATTCCCCTAATTACTATATTATTATAAGAAAACTCTACTTGAGGTAAAACTAAATGCTAATTACCAGGCTTATCTCCAACTATACATCTCAACACGTCTCCTAAACTCTTGTTCACAACTTCTATTTGTCCATCAGTTCATGGATGAAAATTAGAACTAAAATTTAAATCATCTTTCAACTTCTTCCAAAGTGTCCTCCAAAATAACCAACAAATATACTGTCCTTGTATGATACAATTCTCTTAGGAAATCAATGTAATCTCACAATCTTCTTTAAAAAATCAGCTACATGCATTACATCTGTAGTCTTTTTACAAGGAATAAAATGTGCCATCTTAGAAAATCTATCTACAAACATAAAAATTGAGTCATGGTCTGGCTATGTTCTTGGAAAACCGAGTACAAAATCCATGCCAATCTCCTCCCAAGGTCTGGTCGGTACTGTCAAAGGTGTATACAACCCCACATTCTGACTACTTCCTTTTTCAATTTGACATACCTCACAAATCTGTACAAAATTCCTCACATCCTTCTGAACTTGTGGCCAAAATTAATTCTCACTCACCAAAGCTATTGTCTTATCAATACCAAAATGTCCTACTAAATGTCCACTATGTTTCTCCTTAATCAGATTCTCTCTCATGGAACTCCTAGGTATACATAACTGATTACCTCTAAACAATATTCCATCCCAAATGAAATATTCTTACCACTTACTTCTATTTGCAACAATAGGTTCTTTACAAGACTTCCAAGATTCAAAAAATCCTAGATCTTCCTCATACAAGGTCTTCAATTCATCAAATCCCAATATTAAAATCTTCATCTCAGTCAACAAAGTCCTTCTTTCTACTCAAAGCATCAACAGCTTTATTTTCCACACCACTCTTATGTTTCAACACAAAGGTATAACTTTGCATGAACTCAACCCATCTCATATGTCTCTGAATTAACTTACAACCCAAAATCCCTAGGTAACAAGTAATGTATCCACTTCTTGAAAGCTTTAATTATAGCATAGTATTCCTGATGACATATAACTGATTAAATGTTTGATAATGTTAAGTTGAAGATAATGTAAGGCATCAAATCAGTTAATGATTTGTATTGTCATTGATGTCAACTTGATATCATCTGTACGGTCATGTATATAATGCCAAAGACTTCAGATAATCAATGGAATAAATGTTATGCTTTCAGCAATACATAAAAGTCAAATATTCACTAAGTGACATACAAACACCGACGGAGTGCACACCATCAGTAAAGGGAAGGAAGAAAAGTCACAGTGATACCCGATGAGCATAAGATAGTGTTTCCCGATGAAGCAAACCACAGGATGCCCGATGAGCTGAAAATAGAGTTTCTCGATGAGTAAAACTCCAATGATACCCGATGGATGAAGATCTCGAAGCTAATTGGAGTCACACCGATAGAACTAGCAGTTGTAACCGGTGACTAACTAAAGAATTGACTGACAGAATAGATAGTTCATAAAATGACAAAATATCTAGCTGGAAAGAGCTAAAAATAGACTTAACTGGTTGTTTTCTTTGTTTTATTCGACCAGCATTAAGTGATTGATTTAAAAAATATTTGTACAGTTGGCAAGAAGATAACTATGAGACAAATCAGGAGTTATGCTTTAAATAAAATTGGCTAGATTATTTTTCATGCCAAGAATCAAGAATCAAGAATCAAGAAATAATGAATATCATGTCTATATAAGAGACAAGCTTAATTCATTTTCCTATCACATGAAAAGGGATTAAGGGGAGTGAATAGAAAGAGGATGCTAAAAAGAAACTGTTGAAGAACAACTTCATGCAGTACTGATCAATCAAGCTGAAGTAGAGCTAAGGAATTATGCAGACATCGACAAACAGTGAACACAACATCACAGAGCAGAAAGTATGGAGCACAAAAGAATTGTATTGATACATTGATTAGAGAGGTAATGTAATTAAATAGATCTAAAAATCTGCAATTCAAGTTGCATTAGAAACAGGTCATTTTGTTTCAGTTTAACCATTGAAGCATCAAGTCTCTTAACAGAGCAGACTTAATAGTCTTTTATATATTGAGGTACATCCCAAGGAGTGCCAAAAAGGTTGATTCATGAAAGTAGTATTGGATATGCCTGATGCCTATTGACAGTTAAGAGAGAGGCCGATTCAAGGATGGTAGCATTAGATGCCCAATACTAAGTGACAAGCTATATGTATAAAATTATCTAACAAGGTCACACCTAATAGTTTGTTTGTAACCTTTAACATGGTTGGCTCTTAACAGGGATCAATTTAGAAGAGTGAAAATTTGGGGTACCGGTCACAGTGGTTTTTTCCCTTAACAGGGTTTCCACGTTAAAAATTTATGTGTTATGTGTGTATAATTCATTTCTTTACTATTTCGTATCTGACATAGTTAACACTAGATTTATCAGTATACTCTACATATTTACTATATTTCGGTAAATAGTTATACTTCTTATCGGTAATCAAGGAGAATAAGGACAGACAAGGTAAACTAAGAGATAGTTAATCATTATAAGTATCTCATGGCATGCATCTTGTAGGGACATAATAATCTAAGGTTTATTTGATTAGAGGTTAGATTAAGGATAAGTTTTTGAGACCACTGATTCACCCCCCCTCTCAATTATTACTAAAAATTGGTATTAGAGCTTTTGTGCTTAGAAGGAAGGTTTCATGACCTAAGTCAAAGATCACAAGATGAACAGACGAGATGTGCCCAAGTTGAACAAAGATAATTTTTCTTCATGGAAAAGAAGGATAAGACTCCACTTATCAGGTATTGGTAATGATGTTACTCAATTCCTAGAAACCGGATATGTGTTTCCTACAGTAGCACCAACAGTTGAACAAATGAGAGAGAATCATGAACATAATGGCATGATGATAGAGCTTGCTTCCTCACTCTCCGATGCTAAATTTGAAGATGTCAAAGAATGCAAAACTGCAAAGCAGATGTGGGACAAATTAAAACTTGTACATGGTGGTGACAAAAATATTTTGAGAGCCAAGGCAGAAAGCCTTAGAGGAAAGTTTGATGATCTCAAAATGAAAGAAG
>MU225679.1:1449162-1481618 GCA_018584345.1 Thuja plicata | reverse complement strand
GTGTGAAAATCTTAGTCGCGGGGAGTTAACTTTAACTCATCATTTATCTCCAGACTACGCGACAAGCTTCTTACCTTTTAACATAATCTCTTTGGTCGCTTAGTCGGGAGATCCACTTAACTTAATCCTTTACTAAAAAAGTACCCTTTTCATGTTTTCAGCGACTTCGCGACATACCTTAATTGCTTAGTCGGGGGTACCTTTTACCTGGGGCACTTTTATCACGAGACAATGCGACCACCGTCAGATCTCTTTATGTGTTCATCGAACGACTGTCTTTTAATCGCTTTACATTTTGACATACCCTTAAAATATTACGAGACTTCACGACTGAGGGTATAATGACTTAAGTCTCCTTATCGCTTGATCCATTTCTTTCATCAAGCAACCTCCCGACAACCACTAGCCATAGGACAGATGTCATCTTTTACTTCGTCCACTTTATGCATTCTGGAAGTTTGACTCATTACTTCTATTCTAGCGACATCCCGACTGAGGGAGGTTACTTAACCTGAAACTGTTAGTCGCTGGGTCGGGACTGTTATCTCTTAACCGCCAAATATCACGAGACCACGCGACTGAAGAGAAACGCTAACTGTTTGACTGTCCTGATCCAGCGATCATGCGACATGAAGAAAGGCGCAAGGTCGGAAGACATTTTGTTGACTTGCCTTTTCCTCATGCGATCACCCGACTGAGGTGGGTCCCATTTACTTAAAAGCTCATAACACGAAGATCAAGCGACAACCCAACCAAAGGAAAATCGCTAAGTCTCGATACACTTAGAGAATATTCTATTTTTTAACGAGACTAAGCGACACAAGGCAAAAGCGAAGTCGGGAGATGTTTTGGCATATTCGTTCAGGGTAATGCGATCAAGAGACCTGACTTAACCTATTATATAGCACATGCCTTAAGTGACTGAAAAAGGTAACGAAGGAAAAGAAAACATGGCCAAAGGGTTTCAAAATGCATTGTTTAACATTAGGCCTTAGGGTTTTTGCAGGGTTTTAACAAGATTTTGACAAGGAATAGGCATGCAAACCTGCAAATTTTCAGAGAACAGGGCAAGGAACAGAGCAAAACAGCAAAAACACGAAATACAACCAACACCACCTTTATAGTATTCAAAAGTATTAAACTTTTCTTTGTCACCGGTCATATGATGAGTGCAGCCACTATCTATAATCTAGATATCATTCTTACTAATCTTAGATATGAGTGCAGTTTCTTCATACCTTTCATCTTCATTTGAATCATCCTTCATAGCTACAAATACTATCATGATATCATCATCCAGTTCAGTGTCAGTATCTTCATCTTTGCAAGAAGCTAGATATCTATCCTTCTTTCC
This sequence comes from Thuja plicata, assembly GCA_018584345.1. Classification (NCBI taxonomy): domain Eukaryota; kingdom Viridiplantae; phylum Streptophyta; class Pinopsida; order Cupressales; family Cupressaceae; genus Thuja; species Thuja plicata. The sequence continues at coordinate 1,480,264 of MU225679.1, read as the reverse complement.
TTTGTCCTTGTAATCTCAGGTATCACTTCTTTCTGATCGTCAGTAACCTCTGTAATCTTTGTTGTCACCTCTGTCAGATTTCTTCTCAAAAGATTTGTTATCACTTCTGTCATCATTTCTTTTGTTAGGACATCTTGCAACAAAGTTTCCAATCTCTTTACAATTGAAACATAGAAGTGGTAACTTTCCTTTGTATTTACCTTTGCCTCTTTGCATTCTTCTTGCTATGAGTGCTTCTATTTCATCTAGATCTTCTTCTTCACTTTCGCTTTCACTGTCTCTTCTAGATGAGTGTCTCTGACTAGATTTTCTTATTCTCATAGATGACTTAAATGTAGACTCTAAACTTGGTAAGACACTATTATCAAAATTATTCATCTCAAATGAAACCAGTCTACCAATCAGGCTATCAAGAGTGATTGTATTATTTGCTACTGCTCTCATTTCTTGAATAAGAGAGACTCTAATAGCATATACAGGCAATAAGGTTCTTAAAATTTTACTTACCACTGTCTCCTCTTCAAGTGTACCTCCAATGCCTTGTATAGTATTGACTACTTCTTTTATTCTTGTGTTGTACTGAGTGATGTTTTCACCTTCTTTCATTCTGAGATCATCAAACTTTCCTCTAAGGCTTTCTGCCTTGTCTCTCAGAACATTTGTATCACCTCCATGTACAAGCTTTATCTTATCCCACATTGTCTTTGCATTTTTGCAATCTTTGACATCCTCAAATTCAGCATCAGAGAGTGAGGCAGAATGCTCTATAACCATGTAGTTATGTTCATGCTTTACTCTCAATTGATGTACCATCAATGGTCTTGTAGGAAACACATATTCAATATCTAAGTATTGAGTAATATCATTACTAATACCTGATAATTGGAGTTTTATTCTTCTTTGCCATGAAGCAAAATTGTCTTTGTTCAACTTGGGCACATCTCGTCTATTCATCTTGTGATCTTTACTTAGGTCTTGAAACCTTCCTTCTAAGCACACAAGCTCTGATACCAATTGTTACTAATAACTGAGAGGGGGGGGGTGAATCAGTGGCTTCAAAAATTTATCCTTTAAACTTTAATCCACCAATTAATACACCTCAGATTATTAAGTCCCTACAAGATGTATGCCTTTGAAATAATTGAAATAAATAACTGTCTGTCGGTTTACCTTGTCTGTCCTTATTCTCCTTGATTACCGATAAGTAGTAAAAATTATTTATCGATACTTAGTAAATATGTAGAGTATACCAATCAATCCAGAAATGCATATGTGAAATGTAAAATAATAAACTAATAAACCATACACACATAACACATGGATTTTAACGTGGAAACCCTGTTAAGGGAAAAAACCACTGGGACCGGTACCCCAAATTTTCACTCTTCTGAAGTGAGCCCTGTTAGGAGCCAACCCTGTTAAAGGTTACAAACACACTGTTAAGTGTGACCTTGTTAGAGGATTTTTATACATAGGTTATCTCTTAGTATCTGGCATCTACGCTACCATCCTTGAATCAGCCTTTAGACTGTCTATAGGCTTTATGCTAATCTTACTACCATTCTTGAATCAGCCTCCTTCTTAGACTATCAATAGGCTTTAGGTAAGACCGATGCTACTATCATGAGTCAACCTTTTTGTTAATCTGTTAGGATATACCTCAATTATAGAAGACAGTTAAGTCCTACTCTGTTAAGAGACTTAATGCTTCAATGGTTAAACTGAAACATAATGACCTATTTCTAATGCAACTTTGAATTGCAGATATTCAGATCTATTTACGTACAATACCTCTCTGATCAATGTATCAATTCAATTATTTTGTACTTCACACTTTCTACTCTGTGATGCTATGCTTCACTATTCATTGGTGTCTACAGAATTCTTTAGCTCTCCCTTAGCTTGATTGATCAGGACTGTATGAAGCTTACACATCACCAATTTCTCTTTAGCATCTTCTTTCAATTCACTCCCCCATGTATCTGATTGCTTATGGAAATTAATTATGCTTTTCTCTTATATAGACATGATATTCCTTAATTCTTGATGCATGATTCTTAATTCTTGGGGTGAAAAACAATCCAGCGAAATTGATTTACAACTTTAACTCCTGATTTATCTCGTAGTTATCTTCTTGCCAACTGTATAAATCAATTGATTAATTGTGGTTGAATAAAACAAATAAAATAATCAGTTAAGTCTATCCTTAAGCTCTGCCGGCTAGATATTTTGTCATTTTTTGATCTCTCTATTCAGTCGTTCAATTCTGCAGTTCATCGCCGGTGACAACTGCCAGTTCCGTCCGTGCAACTTCAGTTAGCTTCAGAATCCCCATCTGTCGGGCATCATTGGATCTTTCTCATCAGACATCATTGTTTTCATCTTGTCGGGCATCCTGTGATTCTTCTTTGTTGGGCAACACTGTCTTCTGCTCGTCAGGCATCACTATGACTTTTTCTTTGTCTTTACCGATGGTGTGCACTCCGTCGGTGTAGTCTGTCACTTAGTGAATACTTGATTTTTATGTATTGCTAAAAGCATAACCTCTGTTCCATTGTTTATTTGAAGTCATTGGTATTATGTACATGACCGTACAGATGATATCAAGTTGACATCAATGACAATACAAACCATTAACTGATTTAATGTCTTGTATCATCTTCAACTTAACATTATCAAACATTCAATCAGTTACATGTCATCACTAAGATATCTAAAGAATAGTGAGGAATTCATCTTATGGTATAGAAGAGAAGGAAAATTTGAACTCAAGGTGTTTACCCATGTTGATTGGGCTGGGAATCTTTGTTAGGATTGGATAATACTGAGAGGGGGGTGAATCAGTATTATGAAAGTTAATTAAATTCTTTAACCACTTGAACATTAACCATACAATTGTAGTAAAGGAAAGAACATAAACAAATAACACATAACTCATAACACCATGATTTGTTTATGAGGAAACCCTGGCCAAGGGAAAACCCCGGTGGGGATGATACCCACAAGCACGCACTAAAGTATAATGTCCCTGTTAGGAGACCTAGCCATGTTAGGAGCTGAATATTACATATTACATTTCCTTGTTAAAGCAATAACAACCCTGTTAAAGGTTCACAACACCCTGTTAGGGGCCAATGAGCTTACAACTCTTACAATGTAATTCTGTTACAAAAGGTTCTTAGTGATGAACAAAAACAAGCATCACAAATGCTTTGATAGTTCCTTTATAGCTCTGCCATTCTCTGCTCTACCATTCGCATGTCTGCTCTACATATCCTTTACTTTCTCAGTACACACAATCTTTACCAAAAATATCTTACATATATATCTTTTTAACTTTAAAAAGTCGGCTCTCATAATAAATATTACAAATAGTACTAAGTCGGCCTTTAATACAAAATACAATTAATATAATAAAAATTAAATGTATAGTCGGCGCTCTTGCATAGTCAAAGTTTAGACTATCAACAACAAAAATATGTCTTCAATTTTCTAGGGTCCAAGTCTTGCTCCTTTATTCTTTGCTTCTGTCCAACTACTCTATGTCGCTGTTCTCTATTGTCTGTCAGTCTTCAAATCCTCATAAATCTCTGTACAGTTATCCAAAACCAAATCAATCTTAGGTGTATGCCAGAAATACTCCATACTGTCTTCCACTAAGCTCACATGTCTTACTTCATCGATCTCTGTCTTCGATATCCAAAACAATACTGTAACTCTATTTCTGTACTTAGTCAATTTTGGACGTACCAAAACTTAACTTCAAAACAATCGATCTTAAACCTAGATGTGTTGCCATAAATGACAACCAAAAAGTGAATCACATTACCCAAATTGATCACTTGCCAACAATTTTGATGACTAGAAGAGCACAAATGGAGGAGCATTCTTTATGGGTGACAGACTTGCCACATGGATTAGCAAGAAGCAAGGATGCATCTCTCAGTCTACTACAGAAAAAGAGCACATTGTTGCTGCTACAAATTGCTCAAATATTTCATGGATCAAACAGTTGCTGGAAGGTATGCATATGAAGATCTTAGAACTAGTGATTATCTATTGTGATAACACCGGTGCAATAAACATTTCCAAGAATCCAGTCATGCATGCAAAAACTAAACACATTGCCATCAAGTATCATTACTTGAGAGAACAAGTTCATGGAAGAGAGGTGATACTTGAGTATGTGCAATCCAAAGAACAATTAGTTGATATCTTCACCAAGCCACTGCCCAAGGATACATTTAAGTACCTGAGAAAGAAACTAGGGGTCAAACCCTTGTCTACTAGTCAGTAAAATGACTAAAGGCTACATCAGCCTACATATTATTAGAATATCATTCATGTTGATGCAAGAAATGAGATAAAATTAAAAGCTACATCTATATACAAACAGGTATATATCTGAACTGGGCACTAGGGATTATTGTTGTATTGCCGATGGATAAGGGAAATTCAAGGAATATATTATGGATAGGTAAACAATTGTTTGACATGAATGTCAGATATTTGTAAAATATTTGTTTGGCATTATTGTCAAAGGGAGAGAGATTATCCATATTATCACACATTCTCCTGAGAAAGATTATCCATTATTAGATTACTCCAACAGGGAGAGATCATATCCATAGGGAGAGAGTTTGTATGAAAAAGACATCAAAATAAGAGAACAGTCAAAGGAGAGAAACTGACACAAGCAAAGGACTCAACACATTAGAAGACACAAGAACTACATGAATCAAATCTAAGCTAAAATAGAGCTTACCAAAGTTCAGACATTTATCGGTTGACAAAAGGGAGAGATTGGTGTTTGATGAATCTCAACAATTGTATTTCATATTGTATTAGAAATAGTATAGTATGATAATATTAGTTTGTTGCCATCAATGCCAAAGGGAGAGATTGATGACATATAACTGATTAAATATTTGATAATGTTAAGTGGAAGATAATTCAAGGCATTAAATCAGTTAATGATTTGTATTGTCATTGATGTCAACTTGATATCATCTGTATGGTCATGTATGTAATGCCAAAGACTTCAGATAATCAATGGAACAAATGTTCTACTTTTAGCAATACATAAAAGTCAAATATTCACTAAGTGACATACAAACACCGACGGAGTGCACACCATCGGTAAAGGCAAAGAAGAAAAGACACAGTGATACCCGACGAGTAGAAGACAGTGTTGCTCGATGAAGCAAACCATAGGATGCCTGATGAGCTAAAAATAGAGTTGCCCGACAAGTAAAAATACAATGATGCCTGATGAATGGAGATCCTAAAGCTAATTGGAGTCACACTAACATAACTAGCAGTTATAATCGATGACTAACTAAATAATTGACCGACAGAATAGAGAGTTCAAAAAATGACAAAATATGTAGCTAACAAGAACTAAAAATAGACTTAACTGGTTGTTTTCTTTGTTTTATTTGACCAGAGTTAAGTGATTGATTTAAAGAAGATTTTTACAGTTGGCAAGAAGATAACTATGAGACAAATCAGGACTTATACTTCAAATCAAATTGGCTGGATTGTTTTTCACGCCAAGAATCAAGAATCAAGAATCAAGAATCAAGAAACAGTGAATATCATGTCTATATAAGAGACAAGCTTAATTCATTTTTGTATCACATGAAAAGGGATTAAGGTGAGTGAATAGAAAGAGGATGCTAAAAATAAACTGATGAAGAACAACTTCATGCAGTACTAATCAATCAAGCTGAAGTAGAGCTAAGGAATTCTGCATACACCGACGAACAATGAACACATCATCACATATCAGAAAGTATGGAGCACAAAATAATTGTATTGATACATTGATCAAAGAGGTAATGTACTTAAATAGATCTGAAAATTTTCAATTTAAGTTGCATTAGAAACATGTCATTTTATTTTAGTTTAACCATTGAAGCATCAAGTCTCTTAACAGAACAGGACTTAATAGTCTTCTATATATTGAGGTACATCCCAAGGAGTGCCAAAAAGGTTGATTCATGAAACTAGCATTGGATATGCCCGATGCCTATTGACAGTCTAAGAGAGAGGCTGATTCAAGGATGATAGCATTAGATGCCCAATACTAAGTGAGAACCTATATGTGTAAAATCCTCTAACAAGGTCACACCTAACAGTGTGTTTGTAACCTTTAACAGGGTTGGCTCTTAACAGGGATCACTTCAGAAGAGTGAAAATTTGGGGTACCGGTCCTAGTGTTTTTTTCCCTTAATAGGGTTTCCACGTTAAAAATTCATGTGTTATGTGTGTATGATTCATTTCTTTATTGTTTTGTATCTGACATAGTTAATACTGGATTTATCGGTATACTCTGCATATTTACTGTATTTTGGTAAATAGTTATACTACTTATCGGTAATCAAGGAGAATAAGGACAGACAAGGTAAAACGACAGATAGTTAATCATTATAAGTATCTCATGGCATGCATCTTGTAGGGACATAATAATTTGAGGTTTATTTGATTAGTGGTTAGATTAAGGATAAGTTTTTGAGATCACTGATTCACCCCACTCTCAGTTATTACTAACAATTCCTTATTATACACTGAATACCTTATTTTAGCATAATTCAACTTCTCACTAAAATAAGCAACATGTCTCCCTTCTTGAGTCAGAAAATGTCTAATTGCATTCCCACTAGCACCACAGTCTACTTGAAATTTCTTATTGAAATTAGGTAAAGCTAATACCAGTTATTTTTTCACCCTTTTCTTCAACAACTCAAAACTTATTTGTGCTCCATGTGTCCATTTGAACTTTTTTTTATCTCCTCTCATGGTTTCATTCATCGGTGCATAGATTGAACTAAATTTTCTGATCAACTTTCGATAGAAACTAGCTAACCCATGAAATGATCTAACCTCTCCAATACTCTCAGGTGTAGGCCACTCAACAATGGCTTTCAATTTATCAAGATCCATCTTCAATCCTTCAGCAGATATTACAAATCCCTACTATACTAACTCCTCTTTCATGAAAGTACACTTCTTGATGTTTATCAATAACTTATCTTCTATCAACCTCTGGAATACTTGTTAAACATGAAACAAATGCTACTATTTTATTTTACTGAAGGTCAATATTTCATCCAAATACAAAATGAAAAACTTACCTAAGAATTTCTTTAGGACTTCATTCATTAACCTCATGAAAGTACTAGGTGCATTAGACAATCCAAATGACATTACCGACCACTCATACTATCCTTTATTTGTCTTAAATGCAGTCTTCAACTCATCACCTTCTCTGATTATAATCTGATGATATCTACTCTTGAAGTCTATCTTGATGAAATACTTAGCTCCACTTAAACAATCCATCAAATCACCCATTCTTGGAAAAGGAAATCGGTACTTAATTATAATTTGATTAATGACTCTTGAATCAATACACATCCTCCATTGTCCATATTTATTAGGTGCTAATACATTAGGAACTATACATGTAATTAGACTTTCTCTGATCAACCCTCTCTGCAAAAATCTTTCACTTTCCTATTGAGTTCTTAATTCTCTTCTTATGTCATCCTATATGATACTTTATTTGGTAAACTAGCTCCTAGTATCAAATCCATACAATGACTAATACTTCTTATACATGGCAGTCCATCATGTACATTATCAAATATGATGTCAGTGTTGGTTCCCAAAATGGTTTTACACTATAAGCCACTAGTACACTAACTATAAATTCTTAAGAGTTTCCAACTCCACTGATCAAACCCCCATGAATGACTAGACCAACTGGCAGGGATACTGATTCCCTATACACTTTAGGTTCTACAAAACTAAGGTGGGTAGACCTTTAATTCCCTTGAATACACACACCAATCCTGTGACTGACATTACTTAAGCATAAATCTCATATTAGTCTCAACAATAACAAGAAAATACTAAGTAATGACTGATTACTTATTGATTCTCAATTGTTATGGAGCATGAGATAAAATAACTTAACAACAAACATAAAAGTAAAAATATTGTTAATTTAATTAATTTTATTACAGAAGAAAACAACATGAGTCTGAAAAACAACTCACTTATAAAACCCACAATAGCTAAGATCAATGCCTCATCCCATTGTGCATTTGAGTCATTAGAAATACATCATATAATAGAGTTTCGTCCATACCACATGATCTAAAAATATTGCATTACATTATTCTTCAAAAAAACTTGTAACCCAGCCTAGTTATCAAATCCCTACATAATCTCAAAAAAATATGCAACTTATATCAAGAATTCAATTGACCCATTAGATCAAAGCATGATAATAACTCAAAATAAGACAGTGAATGAGAATAACTCTTTATTTTTGTCCATTTAAAAATTGACTCATTTGCACATTGGAGAGATCTGAAACAAAATTATATTTCAACAAAATCCTTTTCTATCTCTGACATATAACATAAATACAACCTATAGACTCAAAAAATTCAAAAGATTCAACTTAGATACATCAAAATTGCTCTATGAAAAGAATTTACAATGCTACTCATACTCAGTAAAACTTTCTACTAGGAATATAAAGATTGGAACTATGTTCCCAACTTTGAACAAGAACTCCCTAACAAAGAAGAAAGAGGAATATATAGGAAAGGGAAGAACTCCATATGTATCTACTACTGACACCTGTTCATCCTTAAATCTGATTTGTAAAATTTCCTCCTTATCCAATTGACACAAAAATTTTGATCTACATACTTGGACTGCACTTTTCAATTGAAATATTCCCTATCTGATTTATTATCATTTTAACAATATTAGAAGAGAAACTTTTTCATATATCCCACTTGTAGTTTTAACTGCAAAACATTTCTGTTCTCAACTGAAAATATGATTTATTCTTTGTTCCCTTGTTTGGCTTGCCATTGAAAAATAATTGTTTCATGTTTTCATCTTCAATCTTGCCACCATTCTTTTTCACATAAATACTTATCCTACAAGTGACACCTAGCATGTCCTCATTGGCTTGACCATTCACCTTAGCACCATGCATTTCATGACTAACTGATAGCAGTTCAATCTCTAACTCTCCAAGTGAAAATTCTAAGTCCTCAAACCCTCGTGAATTGGCAAAAAGCACTTGTCTCTAACACTCTAATCTCACAGATGATCGCCACCACCCTTCATGAGCACACGAAAAGAAACCAAAAACTGTTAGTTGCCAATTATGCAACCTTTTATGTTACCTTTACTAACAATTGTGAGTTGGAGACAACTGTTAAATTTAACATTCTAGATAGGTGGAAACCACTCACTAGCTCTCTAACATAAGAAAAGGCTACCTTGCAAACCTTAGAGCTAGCAACAACCAAGAAACTTAACCTTTATCACCATAGCATCTAAAAAAATCCACGTGGAATTTTCTTGCTAACTCTCCAGCCTGAGAAGAATATTCCTTTTCATCTCGTGAGACAGGGACAAATCAATTCACAACCTTTAGTTTATAAAATTTAAGATACATGGTAGCCTATTGCTAACTCATGACCTAACAAAAATTAACCACTCATGACCTCGCAGGATGGCGATCAAAAAATATATTAACCACTAACCCTTACTTGCCATCTTGCGACTTAAAGATGATAACATTAAGTTGGCTCAAGACCTGGTGACAAATATAAATCTAACTACTTACTATTTAATCATGAGTTTGTGGCTTGAAATTACTAACATGAGAATGACTCCTGACCTTGTGACAAAATAATATAAACTTAAATAAATGCCTATGCGCCAGTCATTACTGCCACTACCTCAAACTTCCACAACCTGGCGACTAACAATTTCATTGACCGCCATAAAATATCATAAGCTCTCCACATTATTCATTCATTGTTGCGACCTGGTGACTAACTGTCATCTCTAGCTCTCGGCCTTCTTTACTAATCACTTTCTTAATTCGTGAGCTGGTGACCAATATTTCATAACTGCCACTCTGGAGGTTCCATTCTTTGGAGTTTTGGGAATTACACTACCAAGCTTCCATTTTTGATGAATTCACACTTGAAATGCCCTTTTCCCGAACAAAGGAGTCCACCAAGGTAAAAGGTCCTTTCATCATTCACCAATCAAGAATCTGTTGAGTCAACTCTTTCCACTATCTATCAATCCGCTCATGACTTCACACAGTGTGGGTCCCAACGGTCCTTCAAAATTTTAGTATTTTACTTACTATGCTTGCATTTCCTACCAAAGCATTTTGATGACGTAGTCCTTCAGAATTTCAGGAATTTCATTATTGGCCTTCCATTCCCGATCACTTTAACATTTCTCTTTAAAGCTTAAACTTGTCCCTAATATTTCAGATTCTGACAAGACTTAATGGTGCAGGGGCACTAAGGAAGACAAACGATGACATGAAGACATAAAGGAACCATGAAGATGAAATGAAGCCATTGAAAGAAAATATGCTAAATTATAATGTATTAAAGCCCATTATGGCATTTAGGGGCAATAAATGGAATAAGTTTGCAATTGGTCCTGGAGGTCCTGGTAAGGACCTTAGGAATAAATCATGGATGTAATAGGAAATTAAGATCTAGGGAGTCTAGGAGAGATTAGTAATGTTTAATAAGGTGTTTGAAACCCCTAGGAGTCAATGGTTTTTTATTTAAGGTAGAAATAAGCTATTTTGTTGAATTTTAAAATTCAAATATTTAAACTCTACGACTAGTTAAGGCTTTTGGAGGGAAAGTGGTTTTAAGGGGTTTTTAATGTTAAATAAACCATTCAACCGATCCAAATTGGTTGAGGAAGTTTTAAGGAAGGTATATAAATTTGAAACATCATCATTGTACAATAGAGAATGCCTTGGTGTACAGACTGAGACTGAAGAATCCAATAAAACACTATATTTACTATACTATGCATGATTTCTTTGCATTTATAATACTTTGTGTTGATATTTTTAAGGTTTCTAATGTATTAAGTGTTCTATCATCATTTTTATAATATTTTTAAATATTCTGAGATCGTTTATGCATCAATTTACACCATTTAGTGCTGATTGTCACTCAAGTTCTCTGAATTTTAATTACAGTTGGTGGTTTTTAAGAAGACATGGTCATTCCATGAATGATAATGAAATAATTCTCATGGAATGAATATTCCCTGATATCTATTATAATTTACTAATGTGCTAATGTGTAGTTGAAGGGAAGAGAGTGGTTGATCATCGAAACAGTGGTAAGAAAGGGGATGAATTTTCTTGCTAGGGTGTAGCATCAGGGGTTTTGCCTTAATGAGGAGGATATTTTATTAGATATTGTGTATTTCCACATCAAATAAATAGTCAGGGACCTTGGTTGGGGTCCTGGAAGTGAGTGGAAGAGTCATAACTAGGAGGCCCTAGTTTTAGAAGCAATTTAAGGAGGGTATGGTAGATACAATGCTTAGAGGAGACATATAATAAAACTAGTGACATATTCCTTTGTTTTAGGACATATCTAGTTACTTTGAAAAGTTACATTGTCTGAGTTTAAGTCCTTGTAGTTCCTTTGTAAATGGAGGCCTAATTGAGGGTTTGGGCTAGTGGAAACAACAAAGTTTGAGAGATGATTTCCAAAAAAAACTAACTCATCTTGACATATGTTGTGTAGGATGGAAATGGGTGTTTGAATCTATACATTTTTGGTGTATTTTTTGGAAAATTAAAAAGTTAAGTTGATTGTACTTGTTGAATAGGGCTACAAGGATTGAGGGCTTATAAGTTGGGTTGGTAGTAAGATCTTGGGGTGAAACTTCAAGAACCAGTTGATCATTATTGGAGAAGTGTTTTTAGTCATATTCAACCCTTAGGAGTAGTAAAGAAGTGAGGGAAGTCAGATTGATAGGTTAAAGTCATATTGGCACTTGGAGTCATTGGGTGAAAGACACCTTAGAAGACCAAACATAATTAGTTTCACATCAAACCACCATATACCTCTGCATCACTTAATGTATAAAAGGAAGAAGAATAACTGGAAGAATTGATTTAACATGAGTACCCATATCCTGACATCATGAATAAAGACTCAATCTCAAGCTAGGAGGATAAAACCTAAAATCCTGATGGTATCCAAATTCCAAATTCCTGACGGGCGGCCAGCTCGCAAAAAATAACAAAATTGGCTATGGGGGGCCAGAATTTAAACATAATCTATTTGGTAAGAAATTTTTTTATCCCCAATTCATTTTCCCATAACACTTAGTAGAGCACAAAATGCGGACTCCCAAGGTAGGCTTGTTCAACTTGTTTCATACTTAGGCAAAAATGTAGATTTGGAAAACTTCCTAAAAGATGCACTTTACAAAACACCAAATCTAAAAGTATGGAGCTAAAAAAGAAAATTTGATATGCATGTGAAGTGGGGAAAAAAAATTTCATTAGATGAGACTTGAAAATCACAAGGTACCTGAATTTTGAATGCCAAAATAGGGAATCTCAACTAAGTACAGAAAGGGTGGTTCCAACATCTTCACAAGTTTTTAAACATGGTAATCTCAATAATTTGAGAGTAAAAAGAGTCAACATACTCATTCAAAAATCTAGTGATTTCTTTAGGATACCAAATAAATCTCCTTAGACTCCTTAGGTACTAAAAAAAAAACATACATATTATGCTTCATGGGATCCAAAAAATTCCTACCATCTACAAAATAGATTCTTGCACTATTACATACTTCACTCTTAAGAGGTTCCTCTAAAGGCAATATATTTTGTTTTACCCAATTAGAAACAATAGTGTAAACATTCCTTCTACCATAATGTATGGCTTTCCTATCATACTGCAATGGTCTACCCAAGAAGACATGACACACATTCATAGGCATAGTATCACACAAAACCTCATCATAATATTTCCCAATCTTGAACTTAACTAGGCATTGTTCACTTACCAACACATTGTGTTCATATACCAACACATTGTGCTCACTTTGATTCATGCAATATGATATGTCTTAGGATTCTTCATCCTCTGCAACTTCATTTTGTCAACTAACTCCTCTGAAGCAAGATTATAAGAACTGCCACTGTCTATGACAACATAACACACTTTGTTTTGCACCTTACAAATTTTTCTAAAAAAATTATTCCACTGTATAGATTCCTCCTCTTTTTCTCCATGATATAGGATCCTCCTAGTCCTCAAGGTTTCACCTTCCCCTTCTTGATTATTGTTCACTAAACTAATGTACTCTTCATCAACAAATTCTATTCTCCTACTCCCCTCTACTTTCTTCTTAGAGTTACCGTTCTTGCATTCAAAGGCTCTATGTCCCACTTCACCACATTTAAAACAAGTGCCACTTAACTTCCTTCTTTTACCACTTCCTTTCCCTTTATTCTGATAGGAAATCCTATCATTATTCCTATAATGATCGGTGTCCTTAACTTTTGGCTCATTTTTACTCCGATCTATAGTAGATCTACCTCTACCTCTTTGATATCTTCCACCTTTGTCTCTATGTCTCTACTCCTACCTTTGGTTAAGATTTTATTTATCCTTCAAGGCCCACTTATAAGTCTCCTTGACACTCCTAATCTACACTAGACTGACTATTAGAATTCATAAAATTCTATCACCAAGATCTACTGCATGCAAATAACCTGTTACAAAAGTAAAGAATAGAGACAAGACAAAGATTGATCTGAAATATGAAAAGTTCATTCAGAGAGGGAGTAATGAAATACAAAGAGATGAATCCTTATAAAGGACATCGAATACTAGAAGGTGGAGAAACCTAGGTTGCACGATAATAATTAATAAAGAATTAATTATTATATGCCTAAATTTTAGCTTAAGTAAACTAGAGATAATAAGTGGCTTTAATAATTAAATCAAATGATTTAATTAATAAGAGAATTAACTTATTACTCTAACACCCCCCTTAGAATAAACTTAGGAAGAAGCTAAAACCTAGAAACAACTACTAAAAGCAGGAAAGATGGGTCCCTACAACAAGGCCTGATTAGGTACCCAATCACAACCAAATCTCTGTAAAGTGGAGAAATATAGAAAACCACATGGGAAAAAACTATACTCCAAAAAGAGATGGAAAAAACATGCAAAAAATAAATGTCTCAAGAGACTCTCTTAGAATTCTATCATCAAGATCCATTGCATGCAAATAACCTATTACAAAAGCAAAGACTGGAGGTAAGACATAGATTGATCTGAAATATGAAATGTTCATTTAGAGAGGGAATAATGAAATACAAAGAGATAAATCCTTATAAAGGAGCTCAAACACCAGAAGGTGGATAAACCTAGGTTGCATGATAATAATTAATAATTAATTAATTATTATATGCCTAAAGTTTAGCTTAACTAAACTAGAGATAATAAGTGACTTTAATAATTAATTAATCAAATGATTTAATTAATAAGAGAATTAACTTATTACTCTAACACCCCCCCTTAAGATAAACTTAGGGAGAAGCTAAAACTTAGAAATAACTAGTAAAAGTAGGAAAGTTGGGTCCCCACAACAAGGCCTGATCAGGTACCCAATCACAACCAATCTATGTAAATTAAGTGAAGAAATATAGAAAACCATATGGGAAAAAATCTACTCCAAAAAGAGATGGAAAAAGCATGCAAAAAAGAAATGGCTCAAGAGACTCTCTCAAAACCATAAGTACAACCAACCACCCCATGAGAGAGGATCGAGACTCCAAAGCCCCCATAGAATGATATAACCCCTATGTCGATGATCAAACCAATGTGGGCCCACTGTGGAAGAAAAAAGGTGCTAGACGAAGAAGAGGAAACCCTTGAATGTGAGGAGAAATTGGAAGGTCTAGTTGATGCTCAAAATAGAACACATGAGACTCCTGTTATGGATCTCCAATGAAGGTGGGCCAATAGATGTGTTGAATATTTCATCTAAGAGTAGATGGATTTACTTTGATATGTCCTCAACAATTGGACTAGGTGGCTTGATGCATGGAGCGATGATGTCAGTTAATGTTGAAGAGGAATCGTGTTGAATATATGTAAACTCAATAGGAGGTGGAGGTGTAAAAGTCACAACACTGGTCTCAGGAACAACACATAAGTTCAAGTGACCCGACTTCACCTTAATAGGCTCTCATGTAAAAGGAGATCTATTATCTAACAGTGGAGATGGTGGGCAAAAATGAGATAAGGAGTACAAGCAGGAAGAATGATCAACTATTCCTGTTGCAACAATATTGCCTATCTCACTCTCTCTATTGTGTACTAATCTGGGGTAAACTCAACTGTCTTTCCTGTCACATTGTGAGTAATCTAATAGATAGAGAGAAGGTTAGAGGACAAATATTGAACACATAGTACATCATAGAATGAACTATCATCAATATCAATAGAACCTTCACCACATACAGTCATAACAGTGTTATTCCTGTTGGCACCTGAAAATTCAGGCCCTAAATATGCGAAATATTAGGGAAGTATAAAGTTTCTTTTCATTTTCATAAATATTTCCCTATTTTCAAATTTAATTTAACTATCAAATGTGCTCTAAATAGTTGTCATTGTCCTATTTTCATATTTATTAGCAAAGATTTAATATTATATTTCAATGAATTTAATGCAATAACTATTTTGGAAATAAAAATAAAAGAAAAAGGAAATAATAGGTACATAGGGTAAAAGGGTGGCGATCGGGAGTTGAACACTTGACCTCTCAAGCCAACCCTTTTTCCTACCTACCTACCCTTCTACCCTCTAACTAGTTAGTCTATTTATATTCTTCAAGAGGATTTGGAAGAGGAACTAATTTATTTACATCTTCATGTACAGGTGAAAAATCAACACAATTTCTCACACAAGGAGTATTTCTTTCTTTAATAATTTTAAATTCAAATATGAAATATTCCTTTCCTATGTATTATTTATTTTATTGATTTTAGGAAAAAAGAGTGGGGAGAGGGAGTTGAACACTCGACCTCTCGACCCACCCTTTCTTCCTATCCTAGCTACCTGACCTATCCTAACCAATTGTCCTATGTTATTCCTTGAGAATATGGGTAGAAATAAAGGGATAATTTTTAGATTGTTTTTATTTATTTTAGTAATTTAGAAATAAATTGTTAGGTTATCAATGTATTGATTTTCTCTTGTATTTATGTTTCAAAAGATTTAACATTTCATGAGATTTATGTTATTTTACTAATGTGATTCATTTTAATATACCCTCATAAACCCTAAAGTGAAAAGTGTAAAAGGGGGCATAAATGATTATTTTTCACTCTTTTGATTTGTTTTTTAATTTTCTCACTATTGGAGATATTAGTTAAGTGATTTGAATGTATGATCTTATTATTATTATTTTTTACCTTCAGCTCATTAATGTATGCATATTTAGGGTTTTTGTTCAAAAGGTGATATTATTTCAAGGATCTAATCACATTTCATAAAAGGGTTATGATATTTTGATTTGTCTTACATTAGAAAATATTTATAATCATTAGGGTTGTTATTTTTTATAGCACTTGCCCTAAATAAATTATTCTTTAAATATTGTGATGTTGGGGTAAGTGCTCCCCTCTTTTTAGGGTGAGTTATAAAGCTTTTATACCCTAATGTTTTAGGAGTATTTCTATTGTGTAATTTATATTGCCTTATTTTGTGAAAGGATATTTTAAATAAATACATTTTGGTGGATATTTTAAAAGTGAATTTTATATTTGAACATTATATCCCTATGTAATAACTTTAAGTATTATCTTATTAATGGGACATCTTTATGTTTTGATAATTAAAGTAAATACCTTTGATTAATTATTTAATTCGTATTTTATTTTATTTATCAATTACATTTGTGTAAGTTATGTCATGGTGTTATTTGATGTATTTTCAATTAAGAAATGAGCAAATTTAAAGATCATATTAAACACCTAAAATATTATAGAATATGATGAATTAAATTTTAAATTTTTATCTAATGGTGGGTATTTTTGTGCAGGAACTAAATGTAAGGATTATTATGCACATTACCTGAAGATATAACAAATTATGTTTGTTATCCGAGAATTTTTTTTCCCTAAAACCATTTATATGGTTAAGTTTGTAATTTTTAGGGTTAGTTGTCGGGATTAGGTTTTTATGAAAGGGTATGTCCTTTCACGGGAACCTTTGAAAACATATAAATATTAAGTCAAAAGAAAATTAGAAGGATTATAATGAGATTTTTTGGGAGAAATAATTCTAGGAGAGAACGGATACTGCAAATATGAGTCATTGTGTACAAACATTCAGATGTCAAATGAGATAAGTATTATTTTTCTTTCTATGATTATATTGTTATTGATTTCCAGTTAGTCTTTCAGATATTCTCTCTGTCAGAGTGCATTACTGTGTTATATTCCCTGATTGTATAATTCAACTTTAATACATACAATTCAAATATCAATAGTTAGATCTGACTATCTTCTGTTGTTCTTGTCAGTCTCCTAATTCGAGTTAAATTTGATAAGATTAATTATGTTTATTAAATTGAATTTTAATTCAAGCGGAAGCCTGTGAGGTGATGATCTTGTTTTACTAAAAGAAAGTTTTTTAAAATTGTATTTGATTGTATGTAGGACTGGATTTCTTGACTCTATAACCCATATTTTAAGTAGGCACTGATCTTGTTATCTAGATATTATCTTTTGATTCATATTTTGTAGCTTTGTTGATAATTTAATCAATTTTTAGAGCATTTATTAAATTGGGGTTTTTTAGGGATAATTCAATTTAGTTTAAATTTTATATATTGAATAGCATAGAGAGATGTATTTTTGCCTCCAAGGATGGTTTACCACCTTGGGAGGAGATTTGATTGTCTGTGTATGCACTTAGGCATCATAGAAGATTATTTAGATTGAAGTGGAATCAGGCCTACCAGCCTTGGCCTAACAAAGCTAGAATTATAGAGGTACTAGTGTGTACCTTTCAGTTGGCCAAATCTGATCCTTCATTTTTGGGCACCAACAATTCCTCATCAAAATGTGTAGGGTAGCAGAAGACTCAAAAGATGAGAATAAATCCTGAGAAGATGCCATATGGTGTGAAGCACTTGAATCTAGTAGCCATCTAGAAGAGTGTGGAAAAATGATTGCACATAATTCATGACCCTTTTCGTTGTCTCATCCATCTGTCTAGAATGATGATCAAGAGGAAGACCTGTGAGAAGGAGAAGAAAGAATATCAATGTTTCTCTTCTCAAGAAGAGCTTGCAAATCAAAATTTGTTTTACATATCCATCTATCTTCTTCTCATAAAAATGAGACTCATCATGATTAGGATTTTTACAATAAGCACACTGAGGTCTTTCTATCTTCTATTTTCCCCCCTTAGGAGGAGGTGGGCCAAAGGAGTGCTAAGAACTAGAATATTTCTTAAACTCTATGGCCGGTGATATTTGTTTCTTCTCTGACTTCCCTGAAGATGGGTGAGAGATGAATGCATGGTTTTGTGATCTTGTGAGAGAATCAAGATGAGATAGCTTTGCCTACTCATGAGTCAAATGATCATAGAACACATCAAATGTAGGCATGTTGAATCACGGACCCAAGACATCCATAGTAGAATGGAAGGTAGAAGAGAATATCTGCAAGGGACCATGAAGCTTAGAAAGAATAAGGTAAATACACTCTGTATCTGTCTTATACTTCCCACACCCCTGCAAGATAGATCTGATAGATTTGAATTTTGTTAAGAAATCCTGAATAGAAGAAAATGTCTTAGGACCCAAAGCTATCAATTCTACCTTAATCTGAAGTGCCCTAAACTCATTGACAATGCCAAAGGGATTCTAAAAATTCTAGCATATATCAAGAGGGGTATCACACCCATCAAGATGGAAGAGAAAACTATCTGAAACATGTAGAGAAAGCACACCCATGGCCTCATCCAACTTATTACTATGCTGCATGACCTCGAAAGGATGAGTCAAGACTGAATAAATGGTGTCTAAACAAGACCACAACCCTCATGACTGGAGAAACTGAGTTATACGAGATTCCATAAATGGAAATTGTGAGGAGTGAGAATCTCAATTGATGTTGAATCTGCCATTGTATTAGAAGGAGAGACAATATAATAAATGAATTAGAATGAATGGGAAAATACCTGATAAATGCCTCAAAAAAGTCTCAGATCTGAAGAGAGCTTATCATGAACTTTTTGACACCTTTTTGTGAGAAAAAAATTGAGTTTGTATGCTCATTCTAGAGGTTTGGAAGCACTAAAAATAATTCCCCTCTTTGATTGGAAAAGCAAGTCAAATAAAAATTCTAGAAATGAAACCCCTACCAAAATTATCATCTTAGAAATAGCTTTTTGACACTATCTCGTTTGAAAAAATGGCCTTCGTTTGCTCAAGTTATGAGATAAAAAGAAGCAGGAGGTGAAATGAGCTTGCGAAAAGAAAATAAAAAATCCCTTGGGGGCTGGTAGCCTGACAGGTGGTCACATGGGTGACCACAAGCACTGAGTGAAGTGGGGCATGTCGGCAGTAGTTTTCTCTACAGCGGCTGCTGCTGGCGGTTGGTAGAGCACTTGATGTGGTCATCCCATGGCTGGTGGTCAACGGAGCTACTGCGACGGACTACTAATGGCTGATGGTTATCTGCGGGTGGCGTGGGGGCTTCTCGATAGTGAGTTGGTGGCTGTTGGGTGGCGCTGGCAGTTTCCATAAAAAATTAATGAAAAACTAATTTTTTAATTTTTTTTCTTGAAATGCATGCCAAGGCAATATAGGCAATTTTTTTTGCCTCAGAATGCAACTTTAGCCAAAATGGATGTGTCATATATGGAAAGAGGGATTTTTGGGCCTTTTGAGCACATCCATGAGGTTGATTTGTGCTCAAAGTGCTCCAAAGAAAAATCCCCTTCCAGATCCACACAAAAATAATAGAAAACCTTGAAACCCTTGAAGCTCCAAAAAATATTTAAAAACTAAAAAATAGGCTGCAATAGAAAGGCTTTGATACCATGTTAGCATTCATATAATTCTATCACCAAGATCCACTATATGAAAATAACCTGTTACAAAGGAAAATAATGGAGACAAGACAAATATTGATATGAAATATGAAATGTTCATTCAAAGAGGGAATAATGAAATACAAAGAGATAAATCCTTATAAAGGAGATCAATCGTCAGAAGGTGGAGAAACCTAGGTTGCATGATAATAAATAATAAAGAATTAATTATTATATTCCTAAATTTTAGCTTAAGTAAACTAGAGATAATAAGTGACTTTAATAATTCAATCAAATGATTTAATTAATAAGAGAATTAAATTATTACTCTAACACTCACTTAATTTTGGATTGACATCCTCAAAGCATTAATGTAGCGAGAAAATTGTTCAGCTTAATCATCTACATGACCAAATATGATGTTCAACTTGTAGAATTCTTTAGTGTAGCTCATAACACATATATATTTTTGCTTCAAGTTTTGCAACTTTCTAAACAAACTTTTTTGATAGTCCTCAACCAAAAACTTAGCTTTTAACTTGTTCACCATCCTATCCCAAGACTTGATCTTGTCCTTACCTCTTCTTTTCTGAACTGTCTGCTAATTTTTCATGATAGGGATGCATGTCCTTTCAACATACTTCACTTTCCTTTCTTCATTAGTCCCTTCAAGTTCAAAATACTTATCCATCTTTGTGATCCAATCTATCAACTCATCAACATCTATGTTACCATGATAATTAGGTGGATTAAAATGAGGCCTCTGATTAACATTAGTCAATGGCCGAATGAATCTTTCCTCTC
This sequence comes from Thuja plicata, assembly GCA_018584345.1. Lineage (NCBI taxonomy): Eukaryota > Viridiplantae > Streptophyta > Pinopsida > Cupressales > Cupressaceae > Thuja > Thuja plicata. Next base: position 1,459,499 of record MU225679.1, on the reverse strand, counting down.
CTTGACTCAACTTAGGTTATGCTTCAGGGTTATCTCCTTCTACTGCTTCATTATAATTCTATTCATTTCCTTCTTTGTCACTTGCATCTTTTATATGTTGTCCTCTCCTCTGGGATCTTTATTTCTTCCAATCTGTTAGTTATTTTTCTTGTAGAATCTATTGAAGCATCAATGCTTGACTCTATGACTTCCAACTCATGATTCTTGCAAGTAAAATAACTAATGAATAAGGAATTGATCATCCTTTTACTTTGAGCTCCATAGACTCAGGTAGGTGTACCTCTTAACTTATTATTTCTCAATAAATCAGACAGTGGATTAAGGATTCTCACAATGATTTACTAATCTCTTTTACTGTAACTGATAAAGAGCTTCAAAAGACAACCCATGATCTTGAAAAGAGTAAATAAAATTGCATAAAAATGGCCAATGTGACAAGGATATTCATCATTCTTATCTTCGAGTTCAAAACTCAGGCAGGCTAACCTAAAAGATTCAGTTCTCTAAAGAATCACCAATAACTTTGTACTCTTCAATACAACTCCTAAACATCCATTCTCTTAAACAGGAAATGAAAAGATTATTCAGATTTTAAATAAATTGATGATGAGGACTTTATAACTAGGAAAGAATAGTGCCTTACATATTGGGAAAAAAATTCAAATAAAGATACATCCACAAAAACCCTCTAACTCCAAACATACAGAAACCAAGTGAAGTACCTTACAAATCACTCTTTTCACTCCAACTCCTGGACATCAAATTTATGTGCAAACCTTGATCCCTCAGAATTTGTCTCAAAGATTTACTCTCTCCTTGAAATAAACTCAAAAACAAAATCACAAATACCTTATAACCAATGCCTTACAAATTAACACACAAGATTTGAAGACAAGACATAAAGACATCAACAAATATTGAGAAGGGATTCCATTTTTTTTCCATTAAATTTCTATCTGATTCAGTACATTTACAAGACAAAGAACTCTGAAAAGCAAGATTCTAAAATTAGGAAACTGCCTAACAGTGTTTATTTCATTATCCTTGTAACAATGGAGAAAAAGAAAGATATAGGAGAAAAGGAAAGCCAATTTCAACAACAGACACCTGTCTGTTTCCAATAAAATATCTACTCCTCCAAGAAAATGATCTGATCTTCTCCTGTAACTGCTTCTTGCTTGCAATCATCCTCTTTAAGCAACTTGATTCTACTTGCCTCTTCAAAATTTGATTTCATTCTTTGTGAAAATTGCCTCCCATGAATGCTTCTCTTTCAAGCTTGAAATAAAAATATTTCACAATACTATAGTGTTCAATACTTCAATTTTCACATTATTTCAATTTTTGCATTTGATATAATTGTCTATGCAAATTTTATTTTATTTTCCCTTTAATACTTCCATTTACCTTTGTAGAAACTATAATCTTTAAATCAATTTACTTTTTAATTCTTCACATTTCTTTATCTTTAAATTTCTCTTTTCTGCACTTTTATTCCCAAAACTCACCAAATTGTGTCATGTGTCAGGTACTGGTTCTATGCTCACTTTAACTAGTCTTGGCTGGTTGAGTTGGAGATTACCCTTTATCTCTAGATCTCTGAATTTCTACACTAACCCTAAGTTTACCTAGAGACTTGGAGAATGCCCTTGTCTCTGAATCTCAAGATCTTTCTCTTAACTTTGAGTTTATTTGGAGACTTGGAGAGAGCTTCTGATCTCTAAATCTCAAGTTAAACTCAACTTAAACTCATCCTTAACCTTGGTTTATCTAGAGATTAGGAGATTACACTAGTATCTGAATCTCTGAATGCTGGCGCTAACCGTGGTTAGATCTGGAGATTTGGAGACAAGCCTTTATCTCCTAATATTTGAGTAAACTTAAACTTGACCCCACTTTGACCCTAGGTTCATTTGGAGATTAGTAGATCACACTAGTCTATGAACCTCAGAATGCTTTCCTTAACCCTAATTTTATTGGGAGACTTGGAGAGAACCCTTAATCTTGATCTAATCCGACAACAGGGGCGTGATCTCAGAATGATTTGGAATTAACTGCCAGCATCTAGAGATCTGGCACTGCGGTTAGCTAACTGTTGTCTCCTAATCTCTTAATGTTTTCTCTAGCCGTGGTTAAGTTTGGAGATCTTATGACTGCACTATCTCTGAATCTCCAGATCTTTCTCACTTGATTGCTAGCATCTGGCAACCTGGCACGTGGTTAACTAACTACTACCTCTGAATCCCACAATGTTTTCTCCTTAAACGCTAGCATCTAGCAATCACACGACTAAGGAATCTTTGAATCGCTGAATTTTTTTTCCTTAACCTCTAGTATTCAGTGATCACATGACCCGATTAAATGATTGCTACCTCAGAATCTTTGAATGTTTGGCTAACTATGGGCTTTTTCAGAGATTCTGCTGATGAACTATAACTGATTGAATGTTTGAAGATGTTAAGTTGATGATCACCAAGCTGCAAAAAGTTAATGCAAGACATTAAATTAGTTAATGTATTGTATTGTCATTGATGTCAACTTGATATAATCTGATTAGTTATATACATAGTGTTAGAGACTTTAGAGAACCAGAAAGATTAACGTTATGCTATCTGTAATGCATAAAAGTTCACTATGCACTAAGTGACAACAAACACCGACGGACAGTGCACCCCGATGGATAGAGAACCCCAAGATGAAATTCATAGTGATACCCGAGAAAGAAACCTGAGCAAGCATTACCGATGAGAAGAATCACAGTATTACTCGATGGAAAGACAACCCCGATGGACAGAGATTCCCAAGGACAACTTAAGTCAAGACCAAAGCTAACAAGGACTTAAGCACCAAAAAGAACTGAAGTTCAGAAACAACAAAAGACTTAGTTGGAAGAAGCTAAAGATGGATTTAACTGGTTGTTTACATTTTTTTTCATCAACAAGTTAAAGCCAAAGATAAGCTAGAGTTTTATAGCTATTTTATTCCAGTTTTCAAAGAGAAAACCACGAGATAAAATTGAAGTAAAGATTTAAAGAAAGAAAGGCGAAGATTGCAGATCACACCAAGAACAAGAAATTCAAGAACTTAGAAATGGTAAAATCATGTCTATAAAGAGACAAGATAACTCATTATGAATTAGGGGGTGAATAGAGAAGAGGATGCTGAAGAGAAATTGATGAAGAAAGAAGTCTTCATTCAAACCTAATCAAACAAGCTAAAGAACAAAGCTAAAGATTTTTGCGGACACCAAGAAACAGAGAAGAATGACATCACCAAGAAGAAAGAAGTGGAGCAAAGGTATTGAAAGGAAAAATTGATTAGAAAGGTATTATGAGCTTACAATAGATCTGAACATCTGCAAGTCTAAGTTGTTTGCATGAACAAATCATATACTATTTCAGTTTAACCATTGATTTAGAAAGTCTCTTAACCGTGAAGGATCTAACACTCCTTTATATATTGAGATACATCCCAAGGAGTATCAAAAGGTTAATTCATGAAGATAGCATGGTGAAATTCCAGATATCAAGTGATTAACAGTTAGTGATAAATCCTCTAACAAGGTCTCACTTAGAAGTGTGTTTGTAACCTTTAACAGGGTTGGCTCTTCACCGATCTCACTTCAAAAGAGTGAAAATTTTGGGTTATCGGTCCCAAGTGGGTTTTCCCTTAACAATATTTCCATGTTAAAAATCCATGTGTAAAATGTGTTTATGAGTCATTGCTTTCATATTTTTTCTTTACACATTACTAAAACAAGATTGATCGGTAAACACTAAGTTATTTATTGTATTTTGGTAAATGATAGACCGCTAATCGGTAAAGATAAAGAATAAGGTTTAACAGTGAACTCTGAGTAGTAGTTATTTGTTAAGATTATTTCAGGGCATACATCTTTTGGGACTAAAGATAACTTGAGGTTTGTATTTAAGATATAAAGTTTTATGGTTGATTTATTGGAATAGTTTTGAGGCCACTGATTCACTCCCCCCCCCCCTCTCAGTTATTCTAACAATTGGTATCATACCTTGTGTGCTTAGAAGGAAGGTTTCAAAACCTAAGAAAAAGATCACAAGATGTATCAAAGTTGAATAAGGACAACTTTGCATCATGGAAATGAAGGTTAAGACTCCAGCTATCAGGTATTGGAAATGATTTTACTCAATACTTGGATATTGAATATGTGTTTCCTATAGGACCTCACACCCTTGATCAATTGATAGAAAAGCATGAGAATAATTATATGATGATAGAAATTGCTTCCTCACTCTCTGATGTTGAATTTGAAGATGTCAAAATTTGCACCTCAGTAAAGTAAATGTGGGATAAATTGAAGCTAGTACATGGAGGAGATGCTAATGTACTAAGAGCTAAGGCATAAAGCCTAAGAGGTAAATTTGATGACCTAAGAATGAAATAAGGAAAAAACATAACTCTATATAGTTGCAGAATCAAAGAGGTAGTCAATGCTATTTGAGGAGTTGGAGGTGTACTTGAAGAAGAAACATTGGTAAGTAACACCCTAAGAACCTTACTGCCTGTATATGCTATTAGAGTATCTGCTATACAAGAAATGAGAGCAGTAGAAAACAATAATGTCACTCTAGATAGTTTGGTTGGTAGACTGATTTCATTTGAGATGAATAACTTTGATAACATTGTCTTACCATCTATTGAGTCTACATTCAAATCTTCCTTGAAAATAAGTAAGTCAAGTCATAAACACACTATGAGATATGGTGGTGAAAGTGATAGAGATGACCAAGAACTTAATGAGATTGAAGCACCAATAGCTAGAAGATTGTAGAGAGACAAAGGTAGATACAAAGGTAAATTACCACTTGTATGTTTAATTGTAAAGAGATTGGACACTTTGCTGCTAGATGTCCTAACAAATTAAAAGATGACAGAAGTAATGACCGATCATATGAAAAGAAGTTTGATAGAAGTGATAAAAAATATTACCGAAGCAACTGACAATCTGATAGAAGAGATACCCAAGACTACAAGGAAAAAGGGAAGAAAGCTTGTTACCTAGCTGAGAACAGAGCTGGAGATACTGACACTGAATCTGATGAAGACATTAAGATGGTATTTGTGGCCATGAAGGATGATTCAGACAAAGAGGAAAGGTATGTAGAGACTGTACTCATATCTAAGGTTAGTAAGAATGATGTCTAGATTAGAGATAGTGGCTACACTCAACATGATCGATGATAAAGAAAAGTTTGAAACTTTTGAGTACTATAATGGTGGATCAATAAGAATGGGTAATGACTCACCTTGTCTATTTGAAGGTAAAGGAACAATAATGTTAAATAACCTAATCAAATGTGAAAATACATACTAGGTAAAAGGACTTAACTATAATTTATTTAGTGTTTCACATCTGAATAACATAGATCACTGAGTAGCATTTGAGAACAAAAAGGAAAAGTTTTTTAATGAATCACGAAGGTTGATCGGAACTGGTGAATAGACAAAAGGTAACCTATTCTATCTTGATGATATGAACACCACTTGTTTAATGGCTAGAAACGAAGACATATGGTTGTGGCATAAGAGATTATGTCATGTGAATTTTGACATGATTAAGATAATCAATAAAAGGATAGTAAGATGCTTACTAAGCATGTCAAAGCCCGACCATATCATGTGTAAGAATTATAAAAAAGGTAAAATGACAAAGTCTAGTTTCAAGAGAAAAACCCATACATCTAATGCTATTCTAGAATTATTCCATACTGATCTATGTGGACCCATGAGAAAAAAGAGTTACTATGGTGATAGATATTTCATTCTCTTTGTTGATGATTATTCTAGAATAATGATAGTTATGTTCTTAAAAGAAAAATCAGAAGCATTCAAGATATTTAAATGGTATAAAGCTATGGTTGAAAAACAAAGTGGTAAGGAACTAAAATGCTTAAGATCAGATAGAGAAGGAGAATTTATTTCTGATGAATTCACTAAATTTTGCAATGAGCATGGAATTAAAAGACAAGTTTCTGCACCAAGAACACCACAAGAAAATGGGATTGTTGAAAGAAGAAACATATCCATTGTTGATTGTGCAAGAACACTGATGATAGAGAAAACCATCAATCAAACATTCTAGAGGGAAGTTGTTAGCACTGTTGTCTACACATTGAAAATAGTACAAGTAAAGAAGGACACCAAGAAGACACCTTATGAGCTATGGTATGGATACACACCCAATGTAAGTTACTTTAGAACCTTTGGAAGTCAATGTTAAATTTTGAAAGATGATAGAAATGGAAAGCTTGACTCCAAAAGTGAAGAAGGAATCTTTGTAGGGTATTTCACCAAGAGAAAGGCTTACAAATATCTTAACACGTCCTCTAACAAAATCATTGAAAGTGAAAATGTCAGAATAGATGAATATGCAAAGAAAAATGATGAGGAAGCAGAAACGAACCAGAAGACTACAACAGGTTTGTTTACACTGAAGAACCTGACACTCTTCCTGAGAAATAGTGTATCACTCTCGAGCAACATAAATTTTCAGTCGAGCATTAGGCTACAAATATCAATAATTAGGAAATTGCTCTAAATGATGTTCCGAGTGATGGAGATTAGAATGAAGGTCAAGATGTTGATTAGAATGATGAAAAAAGAGATGAACTGATAATTTACAAGTATGTTAGAAGACATCATCCACATAACTAGATCACATGAGACAAGAAGGCTGGAATGAGAAAAATAAGTAAGTCACTGAACACTAGATGTTTAATTTGTGATTTTGAGCCTAAATATGTTAATACTCCACTTGAAAATGAAGAATGGGTTAGTACTATGAATGAAGAGATAGAACAAATTGAGAAGAACAGAACATGGACATTAGTACCTAGACCAGATGACAAGAATGTCATTAGTACCAAATGGATATTCAGAAACAAGATGATTGAGAATGGAGAAGTTACAAGAAACAAAGAAAGATTAGTATGCAAGGGGTATGAACAAGAAGAAGGTATTGAATATGGAGAAACCTTTGCACCCATTGCTAGACTAGGAGTAAGAATTTTACTTGCTTATGTTGCATTCAAAGGATTCAAGGTATACCAAATGCATGTCAAATCTGCATTCCTAAATGGAATACTAGAAGAAGAGGTATACATTGAACAAACAGAAGGGTTTGTTGATCCTGACAAGAGAAACATAGTATGTAGACTACACAAAGCCTTGTATGGATTAAAATAAACACCTAGAGACTGGTATGAAAGACTTCACTCCTATCTCATAAGAATTGGATTTGTAAGAATAATTGAAAATAGAAATATGTATTTAAAGGAAGATACTGATGATAACATTTTGATTTCTAAAATATTTTTTGATGATATCATATTTGGGGGTAATGATATGCTATGTAAATCTTTTGCTAATGAAATGAGAAAAGAGTTTGAGATGTATTTGTTTGGGGAAATCAAATTCTTTCTTGGTCTACATATTCTTCAACAAGATGCAGGCATATATATCACACAATCTAAATACATCAAGGAAGTGCTGAAGATATTCAAGATGGAAGATTCCAAGCAAGTTGGAATACCCATGGAAACTAGATGTAAGCTGACAAAGGAAGATCATTCAAATGAGGTAAATCAGACTCTATATAGATAAATGATTGGAAAACTAATGTATGTTGTTCATACAAGACCAAATATAGCACATGCAGTTGGAATAGTTGCAAGATTCTCTGCTAATCCCAAAGAATTACACATGATTGCTGTCAAGAGAATTCTGAGATATCTAAAGAATACTGAGGACTATGGCTTATGGTACAAAAGAGAAGGCAAATTTGAGCTTCAAGTCTATATAGATGTTGATTGGGCTGGAAACTTAGATGACAAAAAGAGCACAACTAGAGGAGCATTCTTCATAGGTGACATACTTGTCACATGGATAAGTTAAAAGCAAGGACACATCTCACAATATACTATAGAAGAAGAATATGTGGCTGTTGTTGCAAATTGCTCACATTGCATGGATCAAAGAATTACTGGGAGGTATGAATATGAAAATTAATGAACCAGTTATTATCTATTGTGATAATACCAGTGCAATAAACATTTCTAAGAGTCCTGTCATGCATGCTAAGACTAAGCATATTTCTATCAAGTATCATTAATTAAGAGAACAAGTGAAAGAGAAAGAGGTGATACTAGAATATGTTCAATCCAAAGAAAAATTAGCTGACATATTCACAAAGCCATTGCCTAAAGATACATTTGAGTACCTGAGAAAGAGACTAGGGGTCTGACCCTTGTCTATTGGTCAGTAAGCTGACTAGGAGGCTACATCAGCCTACACAAAATTAGAAGATCATTCATGTTTATGCAAGCAAAGAGATGGAATGCAAAGATACATCAGTACACAGAAAGGTACATATCTACACCGAACACAATAGTCATTGTATTGTTGATGGATAGGGAAATTCAAGGAGTATATTATAAAAAGGAAGAAGGATATACTTTGGCATTGTTTTCAAAGGGAGAGAGTAACCTGAGAAGATCCAAAGGAGAGAGATTATATATAAATATGAAATATCCATCATGATTATCCAAAGGGAGAGAAGTATCCTAAGGAAAAGATGACTTAAGGGAGAGAATATATCTATTTCTATCAAAGGAAAAAGAGATGATCAAGTAGAGGAATAGTCAAAGGGAGATACACCATCAAAGAGGAGATAGGATTAGAAGCTACTACATCTATCCAGTGAAGGGAATAAAGATTGAAGAGAGTACTCTGCAAGAATCACAAACACATAACAGAAACAAAGAAGCAACAACAATTTGCAAGAACATAAAATGGGCTTCTTATTATCTCCACAAATGTGGAATTACAAACTTTTAGAATTACAATATGCAAAGCCACATGGCCATTCCCCTTACAATGTTCTGTAGGACAAACCCTCAAATTATTACTCAGATCTACCCAGCACTACCCTAGACAACACTACGGGCCTTCTTTATATAGGCAATTTCCACCGCCTGAGAAGGTTCAAGAAATCTAGCCATTAAGGCCGACTACCCTTAGCATTTAATTATTTCTCACTTTTACTATAAAAGGGTCGGCTTTAAATATTTACAAAACATGAGATTAGGTAGCCCAACTCCTGGAAGCAATAACTTTTGAACCGTAGCTCCGTTTGGCTACTATAACAACTTTTCAGAAAGGGGAGATCGCGATCTACAGTGCCTGCCTCATGAAGCGCCAGTCAACCAGGGGTTCGACCTCAATCCAGAGCCTCTAAGGTCCTGAAAATTGAGCTCAAAGATTTTGCACCCTAAAATCTCAACAACAAATCCTTAATAACTTCGCCAATACAGATGATCTGGCAATGAAATTCAACTGGCATTCTTATATGACTAAGATGAACCTTCACCTAGAAAATTAAAACATTCTGAGTTCAAACAACCAACTTACTAAAAATAGTAAGTTTCCAAAAATAGCAGCTTTGTACAAAAGCCCTTATTGAATAGAAAAACACATATTTTTGGGTGATGCAAGATTGCCCTTACACCCAGGATGATCCTGCATCAGACACCCGGGGTAATTTGAGAAGTGACCCTGTCACGACTCAGGTGTGCAAAGGAAAACCAAGATGGTTAACCTCCTCCCTTGTCAGCCATGATGAATCTTCTATAGGTCGTCCTCTCCACTTGACTAGATATTCTTCATATGTCCTGTTCCTTCTGCTTCTACCAACACGACTGTCCAGTATGTCTTCAATCTCCTTGGTATCTGAACTACTTTCTGGAATAATCCACTGTGCCACTGTGATCTCATCTTCAACACCTCCTTCATGATACTCTGTCAAATCTGAAATGTTAAACAATGGTGAAATATTCAGCTCACTAGGAAATTCTACGTCATATGCATTTCCTGAATCATGCTTCTTCAGTAACTTACATGGTCCGAACTTCTTCATTTTCAACTTGTTATATGTACCAACTGGAAATCACTCCTTCCGCCAATGAACCATGACTTCATCCCCAACATAAAATTCCTTATGTCTCCTTTTCTCATCTACCTTAGCCTTATACTGTGCATTCATTTTGGTAATGTGCTTCCTCACTTCCCCATGGATGTTCTTCAAGTGTTCTGCAACATCCTCAGCTTCAACACTGCTTATTTCTCCTTTATCTATCTTCCTTAATTTAGATGCATTTCTTGGACTACTTCCATATATAATCTGGAATGGTGATTTACCAGTGCTCCTATTGACAGAATTATTGTATGCAAATTCTGCTTGTGGTAAAATCAAATCCCATCCTGTTGGCTTATCTCCAACCAAACATCTCAGCAAATTCCCCAAA
>MU225679.1:1415554-1434040 GCA_018584345.1 Thuja plicata | reverse complement strand
TCACTTTTATTACAAAAGGGTCGGCTTTAAATATTTACAAAACATGAGATTAGGTAGCCCAACTTCTGGAAGCCATAACTTTTGAACCGTAGCTCCGTTTGGCTATTATAACCACTTTTTGGAAAGGAGAGATCGCGATCTACAGTGCTTGACTTGCGAAGTGCCAGTCAACCAGGGGTTCAACCTTGATTCGGAGCCTCTAAGGTCCTGAAAATTGAGCTCAAAGATTTTGCACCCTAAAATATCAACAGTAAATCCTTAATAACTTTGCCAATACAGATGATCTGGCAATGAAATTTAACTGGCATTCTTATATTACTAAGATGAACCTTCACCTAGAAAATTAGAACATTCTGAGTTCAAACGACCAACTTACTAAAAATAGTAAGTTTCCAAAAATAGCAGCTTTGTACAAAAGCCCTTATTGAATAGAAAAACACATATTTTTGGGTGATGCAAGATTGCCCTTACACCCAGGATGCTCCTGCATCAGGAATAGTCAAAGGGAGATACACCATCAAAGAGGAGATAGGATCAGAAGCTACTACATCTATCCAGTGAAGGGAATAAAGATTGAAGAGAGTACTCTGCAAGAATCAAATCTAAGCTATATGAAAGAGATATGAAAGAGTTTTAAGAAAGAGTTTTAAAGTTGTTTTATTCTAGTTGTCAAAGAGAAATTTATGGGATAAAAGTGAAGTAAATCTCTAAAGAAAGAAAGGCAATGATTGCGGATCATGCCAAAAACAAGAAAGTCAAGAACTTAGAAATGGTAAAATCATGTCTATAAAGAGACAAGCTAATTCATTATGAATTAGGGGGTAAATAGATAATAGGATGCTGAAGAGAAACTGATGAAGAAAGAAGTCTTCATTCAAACCTAATAAAACAAGCTAAAAAATAGAGCTAAAGATTTCTGCGGACACCAAGCAATAGAGAAGCACAACATCACTGAGCGGAAAGAAGTGGAGAAAAGGTATTGAAAGAAAAAATTGATCAGAAAGGTATTATGAGCTTACAATAGATCTAAACATCTACAAGTCTAAGTTTTTTACATGAAAAAATCATATAATGTTTCAGTTTAACCATTGATTCAGAAAGTCTCTTAACCGAGCATGATCTAACAGTCGTTTATATATTGAGCTACATCCCAAAGAGTATCAAAAGGTTAATTCATGACCATAGCATAGTGAAATGCTAGATATCAAATGATTAACAGTTAGTGATAAATCCTCTAACAAGGTCACACTTAACAGTGTGTATGTAACCTTTAACAAGGTTTTCTCTTCACCGAGCTCATTTTAGAAGAGTGAAAATTTTGGGTTGCCGGTCCCAATTGGTTTTTCCCTTAACATGGTTTCCACGTTAAAAATCCATGTGTAAAATTTGTTTGAGTCATTTCTTTCATGTTTTTCTTTACACATTACTAAAATAGGATTGACGGTAAACACTAAGTTATTTACTGTATTTCGGTAAATGATAGACTACTAATAGGTAAAGATAAAGAATAAGGTTTAACAGTGAACCCCGAGCAGTAGTTATTTGTTAAGATTATTTTAGGGCATACATATTGTGGGACTAAACATAGCTTGATGTTTATATTTAAAATATAAAGTTTTTTGGTCAATTTATTGGAATATTTTTGAGGCCACTGATTCACCCCCCCTCTTAGTTATTCTAACATCAGCTTCTAACCGCCATGTGTCCGCTGACACCATCACCACCACGTTGCTGCCAACTTGTTGCCACATAATCACCACCTGCGCGCAACCTCACCTGCAAAATTTTGTAATCGACTGACTAGACACGGTTCCTGAGGCACTACTGGCACACGAGCATTGAGAGCCTCCTGCTCTTTCTTCAAATCAATTTGTGTGTGTTGTTCCTTTTATACATTGGAAAGTTCCATTTTTCCATCAATGTGAGATATATGTCTGAAGGTTTTTTAAAGTTTCTACTCTTCTGCGCACGTAAAAACATGTTTTACATATCCCTTCAGTCAACGTAGCAATCACATCCACTGGGCACACACAGAGAGAGCTCTTTCTCTTAATTCAAATCAACATACATGCATTTGCACATTTAAACACCACGAAACCCTAAACACAAGGAATGTGGGATAATGCATTTCAAGTTTTTAAAGCCTGGCAACCTCCATTTTTAGCGCAAGCCTCTGGGTTTACTCCAGGTCTCCTTTGTGTTGTCTGCGTAGGGTGTAGACTTTATATTGTCTGTATGGAGAGCCTCCTTAGTATTTAACTTGCGTAGGCTTCTTCTAATGATGCGCAACCCTTTTAGTAAGATGCCATGTCATATGTTGGGATTTATCTCCCATATGTGGGACCTCCTCCTTTCATTTGCACTATTGGGCTTGTTCTAATCAATGAGCAATCTCCTTAGCACACGCATGCATCTTCCAAATCTTGTATTGCGCAGCTCCCTCCTTGGTTTACTATGTAGATTTAAGTCTAATTTGCACATGCCACTTGCATTGGTTGAATGTTTCCAAAGCCTCTGACCCTCCTTCTTGCACATGCTTCCCTTTCTAGTTTAGTGTAGACTTTAGTATCTTCTTTGAGTGATAGTTTATAATGTTTTTAGCACCACCATTGTGCAAGACTCCTCTGCATTTCCCAAACTCACTGCGCATGCTTCTTTATATGCATTATGTAGCTCTGAGTTTGATTTACACCTACCATTTGCATTGGCTAAGGTTTTTAAAATTCTTGTTTCTTCTCTTTACTGTGTGGGCTCCTCCAATTTCAATGCATAGACTCCTTGTAATGTCTACACAAATTTCCATAGACATTGCATAGACTCCAGATGCCTTGTGTATGCTTCCAACTGGCATTTTCATTTTGCATTTGAAATTTAGCTTTTCTTTGCATATTGCAATGGCTTTCTTATTTAGTGTGGCATATCAAAACATTTGTCATGCCTATGCTCCCACGCTTTGCCTTGCTGATTAAAAAAGTTTTGAAGACAATCTATATACCCATGCATTGGATATGCTTCCACATTTTTCATGGCATTTTGATAAAACCAAAGTGCCTTGTTGTACTCCATACTTTGCGTATGGTTTTTGTTTTCATTGCACATTTCTTTGAGGCACCTTAACAAACCGCTCCACGTACCTTTTAGTTTTTCCATAAATACATAGCCAAGACCTTCAAATTCAAACTGAACTTCAAGGAACTAGTTGTTTGTCATATGTCCAATGCCATAAAATAAACCCTTGACATCCATAATACTATTATTTAAACCATGAATGATTTAAAATAATAATATATTATAAAACTCATATCACAAGATTAATGAATCTTAACAATAAAATATGGGTCCTTGGAAGCTTGATTTGAGGATCATCATTTTGAAATCCACTTTCACCCTCAGTTTACCAAAATGTAGTCTATTGCGCACTCGGATTACAAGACACTAAATTGGTGGACATTTCAAACCACTCTTAACATTTCTGCAATTTGATCCCAAGAATAGAATATGGTCTTTGCAATCGGCTTTAAAAATTGATCAAAAAGCCTCATAGAATCATGCAATATGATAACTATGCTCATTTCCAACATATGAGTACATATGCCAAAGGTATTTTCATAAAAACATTAGGGTTTCAACATATCATTAATTAAACTTGGCTATTTGAAAAATTGTGCAAATGCAGATGTCAAAACAACAAAAATTACAAATGGATTAGCCTTTGCAAAAAAGGGAATCATGCCTTGAGGCCTAACCACTGATCATAGTAATACATTTAGTCACAAGGGGAGAATATCCACAACTGGCATCTCAAAAAAACTACTTGACATAAAGCTATAACCCTCTGAAAATGAGTATCATGTGAAATCAATTATGTTAATAATGGGAATTTGCATAAATCACTTTTGGTTCTGATTCCACAAACCTATCAAAAGAGACTCTTATAGTATGATACCCTGAGCATGGATTAATTTTAATATAAAGAAGACAAGGATTCAAGTAGCTTTTTCTACCAATCAACCGGTCATTTATCACTGCTTCTCAAAGTCAGCCACTTAACAACTTTCTCAACTCAAATTCAGTGAACTGCAGAAAGTGGATTTGGAATGGGGTGGGCAAAGTGGCTAACTGGATTGATCAAAGTCTAAAAATCTTCAAGAAGTTACATTTATAGGTTTTCCATGTAGAGGAACAATCATTTCTTTATTTCCTTGATCTAGGTACAAATTTTAAGACCTCAAAGTAGGGCACTTAGAATGCTGCACTTTCACATTCTGAGAAACATAATAAAATGCAAATGGAATGACTTTGGCAAACTTATCAAATGAAATCATAGGGGTCTTAAAATGGGCATAGAGATTCACTATCATTCCTACAACATATTTGAACACTCCTTATATCATGACTATCAACTGGGTTCAAGATACAAACCTCTGAAGTGAGTAATTTGGCAAAGTATGGAAAACATGCAAAGTGCAGATTTGTGTAAATACCTTGAAATGGCTATCTCCAAAACACATCATAACTGAAAGCTGAGAGTCAAAACCCAACCTCCTAAATGGATATTTTATTAATGATAGGTGAGGAACACATCCTCCGAGTGGTTTCTTATAAAAATCTTCAAGTCCTTTTTTACTTGCATTCAAATTGGGGTCCTTTCAAAAGCTTTTTAGGGGCAACAACTTTGCCTTAAAGGAATTTTCACAATACATACTCTAAAATATATCAAGAATTTTAGAGTTCCAACAGTGGCTCTGATTGGGGACGCGTGCCCCATGCAGGTATGCAGAGAACTTAGAATCTCATGGTTAAAGCAGACCATTCAAACTACAAATTAGACTTTTCCTCTTTCTCTCTTCAAAAATAAAGAAACCTTATTGAAAGAAAGCACACCACACGAATGAAAGGAAAGTGACTGCACAAACACATAAATTATTTACAAAAGGACCAAATCCCCAAAACTGGAAATAACTCTTACCTCTATCATACATATGATTCTCATCCGCAAAGATCAAAGGTAAGCTAAAACTATTGCTTCCATCTGCCTGATAAAAATGTTGCAATTTATCTTCAGCATATCAAACAAAAAGCAATCAGCGAAGTCATGATCAATTGGAAAAACCAAGTCATCAAACCATTGTAAATGCTGATCATTGTGTGAAACCAAAATATCAAAACCTTTCACAATCATGGACTTGCTGAAAAAAGAAACATTCCAACTCATTCTCATGGCTGGAAACATCCATATACCGAACATTAGTTTGCACCAAAGAACAAGCTTCTGTTGTAACAACACTTCACAAACTAAAATAGAACATCGTGAAATAAAAATTTGACTGCATAAAATTAGAGACGGCTTGCTAATCACAATTCTTAACAGCATCTTTTAAACATGAAAAAGCATTTTCAGTCAATGGTTCTTTAATCACTTACAAATCTGAGAAAACACATTCATATTTGTCACTTTCTTCAGCATCATGGCGTATACAAGAATCACAGATACTAGGATCATGAAAATATGAATCCATACTAGCACATACATCTTCATATTCATCATATATGACATAATCAAACATCTCACAATCATATGTGCTTTCAACTTGAATATTATTTGCCTAAAAAATAGGAGAATAAAATTCATTATATGTTTCACATTTCATGCCCTCACTAATATCATCTTTATCAAAACATATATCTGTTGGGCATGAAACTATAGAATCAAATTTAGGCGCATACCTCTGAAAATAAGCATCTAAGAGTTCTAAAATTTTCTCACTTCTTAGTGGGCATTGGACTTCATGTTCAATTTCTTTGACCTCTTTCTCAATGTTGCAAACATATTCCTTGCTGGAAACAAGAATCAAGACCTCTTGGCTTATATTATTTTGTGCAAAGACATCACTACAACAACTTACATCTGCATCATAGTCATGTTCTTATTGTTCACACAAAAATTCATCAAAATGAAACAAGAAATCTGCATTGTTATGCTAAGAAAATTAAAAGTCTACAAACTCAATGGAGTCATTTCCAAGTACAAATTCATCTTCATCATCTTGTTATTCATAAAATTCATTATCAAAATCATAATCAACATTATCAACATAACTAGATTCAAAATCCTCAACATATTTAGATTCTATTTTCTCAATCAAATCTATGCATTCTATGGTATGTTCAATTGCTTCTTCTCTAAGGGATGCAGTCCAACTGACTGATTCAGGCAATGTAAGCTCTAGAAACATTTTAACATATGTGGATTCTTGAAAATCAACACCCATTGGAAGCTCATTATAAGCTTCACAAAACTTCTCATAAAACAAAAGTGATGATTATTCCTCCCTCTCTCCTATTTCACATCTTAAAATCAATATGCTTATCAATGACATATCCCTTTCTCTATTAACATTTTCAAGATATTGCTCATAAACTTCAGATCTAGAAAACACATCTTGATCAATGAAGGCTGGAATTTCAAATTTAACCACTTATTTAACAAAACATTTTATTCTGTCGCAAAAATTTATATCTTAATTTATGCAACCATTAACTTCATGAAACCACAACATACTTCTGATTTTTAAAACTAAAATTTCAACCAAGAAGCATGAAACACTTCAAATCTATTTTTCCCCTTTTTCTTAGTGACTTGATCACCTATTAAGGGACTTTTTCTTTCTTGTATAAAAGAGGATTACCTGGACACGAATTGTAGCTTATGTTCTTACTTGTTCTTTACTGGATACATGGAATATCTAGAGCCTTTTTTGTAGCTCCATTGGATTATTTTCTTGCAGAGTCACCACCTCCTTGTAGAGGAAAATTTAAAACAGTAAGAGCCATTTACAAATTACTTTTAATTCTGGGTTTGTTCCAACAAACAAAGTCGCATAATCTTTTTTTTTTTTAATTCACTGCAAATAAAAATACTTTCCAGGTTGTTCTCTCTCAGAGATCTGAAACCAATTTTAGACTCTTTTTCTTGACTCTCTTTCTTATAATCAAATTCGGTGTTGATTTAGCAAAGCAAGGAAATAATTAGCTTAAACTTGTTGATCTAAAAATTCACAAAAAAACTGATGGTGTAAAGGATAAAATGAATGATTGTTGTTTTGTGGTGTGTCCCTTTAACATAAAATCCCATACATTTAAATATGTTGTGGGGGGTAAATAAGATGCTCTCCTATCCTTGGATATGTAAATGAAAGATCCAAGTTGATTAACCCAAAAGGAAGGATCAATGCATACATGAATCAATCATTTGGAAACAAAAATAAGGAAGGAAGATCTTAAGTACTCAGGTTTGATTGATTTGATTAATTTTAATGTAGAATAGATTTAGATAGATTGAAAACCTTAATTGAATTAAAGAGGAGAAATGCACCAACCTTGAAATATTGCAGATCAAAGAATGCTATTTTCTGAAGCCTGTGTTGAGTTTCTGGAAAAATCCAAGACTAGATCTAGAATAAAAACGCAGACATGAAAAAAAGCCAGAAATATTTTTCCATTATGAGAGAGTTCCAATTTGTACCCTCAAGTCAATGTCACCATTTGCCAGAATTTCAGATTGCACCCTAGGTCACAATCGACCTAAAACATCTCAGACTGAAATTCTATTTTCGGATCCCAGAAGTTTGACGAAAATGGTATCCGAATCTCCGTCCTGATCTGCTGTTCCGAACCTGTTCCTACAAGAAAAAGGGGTTTGTTTGTTGGGGGAGGGGTTGCCTTAGTCAACCCCCAATTTAGGAATTAACTTTGAAATCAATAATTTAAATAAAGAATGCTTGCAATTAGTAGAAGTAAATCTAATAATGAAGCTACAATATTCAAATAGATATGCAATTGTATTTCGAATGTAAAGAAGTATGTGAATATGAAAGCTTGGATTCAATTAGGAACCATAAACCTACATGATTGTATGCTTGGAATCCACCTTGAAGGGAGAATGAATGATTCTTGAAGATGCACAAAGGATCTTGAAGGAAGATCACAACACCATGATGGCTAGATCTAGGGTTTGAATGATGAATCTTGAATGCTTGAACCAAATCCCTCCAAAGCCTTGAAAAATTGAATCCTTGATCTTCAATGGAGAACTTGAATTCTTGAGAGAAATACTTGAACACTTTGAGAGCTTGAAAACATGTAGAACCAATGGATGCTTGAACTTTTTGCTTGCTTCATATGACTTATGATTGATGGTTTTTGCTTAGGAAAAATGCTTAGAAAAAATGAGAGAGAAAAGCTTCCTTATATATGAAATTAGGGCACAATCCTCTAGAGAGGCTAACATAGGAGAATTAAATTCCAATTAAACCCATGCCCCTAGAAGATGACCTAAAATAAATATAATTTAAGATTTTCCACTTTGGAACTCAAAATAGCCGATCTGAAAGTGGGAAATGAATTTTTGATGACCTCCGACAATCGACTCATTTCCAGATTTGGAAGTGGGACCCAGGTCAAGGTCAAGGTCATCCTTGACCTAGTTCAAGGTCGAGGTATACCTTGAACTAGGGGGTCAGGACCCCTGGAAAACATGCCAGATGGGATGGGAGGTGCCCAGAGAGGCCCAATCAGGGTCCTAAACAGACACAGAAGTAAGAGAGGATGAAAAAATGAGGGGATAGTATGATGGTGGTCAAAAAATCCCCCTAAGGAGGGCTAAATATTCTTAACATGGAAGTTCTTCCATTTTAAGATGATACATTAAGCCCCCACTTTAGCGGAAGTATGGAAATCGAACATGCTTGCGGTAAAGTTAGAAGAAAGACTATGGTGGATCACAACAAGGTAGAACATCACTAAGTCAAGGAAATAAGTCCATAGACCAAGGATTCTAACTCAACATACATGCATAATGATATGAAAAATAAAGAGCAATCAATCATTGCAACATACATGATTACATAAGCAAGACAAGGGCAACACTATAGATAACATAGCTTCATGATCTAATCCTACTAGCATGAAAGCGAAAGAGAGAAAAGAGATAGTGATTACCTCTCCTATTAATATTCCCACCTTACCATGAATCACCAAGGAGGGAGATCCCAATATGTTCACCCATAAAGTGTGCTTTATTGTAATGCGTCTTCTGAAGGCTTTTGAAATATCCATAGATCCACATTCTTGTATCACCATGGAAAATGTAAAATGCGTGTCTGTTCAGGATTTAGCAACTTATGTACATTAATTTCCAAGGATTTATCATATTGTAAAATATAAAATGCGTATCTCTTCAGGATTTAGCAACTTATGTGTGTTACCTTCCAAGGATTTGGCAAAAATAAAATATAAATAAAAATAAAAATGGGTGTCTCTTAATGATTTAGCAACTTATGTGCGTTACCTTCCGAGGATTTAGCATGTTTTAAAATGTAAATTAATGTAAAATATAGTACAAGGGAGACCCTATATATGCCCCCCTTCTTATCATGACTACCCACTAGGTAGGATAAGGAAGAGAAAAAGAGGATACCTACTTCACAAAGTAAGGAGATATCCAACTTAACAACGATATATACTATATGCTTAGCAAAGAGTATTGACCCTTACCTCTAAGAACATAGATAATCATGAAATGGATATGTCACATGTGGAAAAGGATCCTCAAAGAGGAAAATCTCTTATGATCAAGACCGCCACCATAGAGGAGTGCTTAGGATAAAATACCATCTTCAAAAGAAAGAGGGACCAAAGATTCAATCATCTATCCCCCTACAATGAAGATGAAGAGGAATCTTAGAATGAGGGAGTCAAACTCTAACCCAAAGCAAAGCCAAGAGTTTATCAAAATCATAGTTTGCAAAATAAAGAAGAGGTGATGACATAGGACAATCACCTCTCATATAAGAGGGTATCCATAGTAAAAAACATACATCTTTACAAGGAAATAATGTTATATGATAAACAATTTCCACTTAGCTAAGGAAAGTAAATCCTTAGATAGAGGAAGAAGGAAAATAATACCTTGCCCCCCAGTGATGAAAACAAGGGATATATCAAATTATATCAAGATATAATGTAACAAAGAGATATCTTTACAAAACAAATGTCCTAGAAAAGATATCAGGAAAAAAATTATAGGGATAGAATATAGAAAGAATAACCAATTAAACTCAAAACAAAATATATGCTAAGAGAAAAATGGATCCTAGAAGATTGGAATAAAATATTTCTTGCCCCCCAGTGAAGGGACAAGAGGGAAAATATGATCTAACTTGTAGAAGAATGAGGGGAATGCCCTATATCAAAATTATGAAGAAATTGTAATACTGCACGGGAATGAGATATAATTCCCAAAGCAGCTCTTTCTCTAACATATAGCTTGAAATGCACACAATCAGTGAGTAAATTTTTATTACTATAATGAAAAGGAAATTTATATATAGAGATAGAATTTTTTGGAATAGGTTTGAATATTTCTTTCTTAGAATTCATTAATTGGACATACACTTTCTTAGCCACATGTTGAGGAGTATCAGGGTGATCTAAAGAAGGTGTTGGAAGAAGAACATGAAGAGGAGGACAAAGGTTAAGGTCAAACACCCTAGTTGGAGGAAGTGGAAAACCTATACCATTCATATCTTGTTTAGGAGATGAATGAATCAGGTTTTTATTGCCTTGTTCATTGATACCAAGCCCTAAACCTTTATACCCTTGTTTATCCACCATAGTATATCCGGTAGTGTACCTATCTTGCAAAGCTTCGATAGGAGGAGATTGATTATGGTGCTCATGAGAAAATGTTGTGTATGGTGGAATTATAGGATTAGAAGAGGTTTCCTTGGTTTTCCCTTTATCATCATCACGAATTGGATAGGGAGGTGAAGGTAAATGAAAGAATTCTCAAACATCATTATCATGAATCCTAGCTTGAGCCCCATCATAAGTGTGGGAAGAACTAGGGATTGAAGGTGGAGAAATAGAAATATAAATATTTGGAATTGCATTAGTATTTATATGATGAGGAATAGGAATATTATGAGATAGATTAGGCATGATAGGAGTAATAATATTAGGAGGTGAGGTATCATCTACCCAATTCTTCACATAATCCAAAAGAGTAATAAGTCCACTACACAAATCCTTAATGAAAGTTTTGAAAGTAGGAAGACTAGTATTAGTTAATCTCAAAATGGCATAAGCAAGTGAAACATGAAGATTAAAAAACATAATGAAATGATACTCTCATATACATCATAACTACTATAGAGAGATGCTAAACTAAGCATAATGAGAAAAACAACTATCCCCCAAAGCATCTTGATGATTTTCATAATGAATGCAATGCAAGAAGTGTTTTTATATTTTGATGTTTATATATATATATATATATATATATATATATATATATATATATATATGAAAGAGAATGAAACTAATTTAATATGCAAGATCTAGTCTCTAAGAAAAGAGGCAAAGCATCTAACACCAAAAAGAAAGAGTTGTCTATCACGGGTTCACCAAAATGTAAAGGATAAAATGAATGATTGTTGTTTTGTGGTGTGTCCCTTTAACATAAAATCCCTTACATTTAAATATGTTGTGGGGGGTAAATAAGATTCTCTCCTTCTATCCTTGGATATGTAAATGAAAGATCCAAGTTGATTAACCCAAAAGGAAGGATCAATGCATAAATGAATCAATCATTTGGAAACAAGAATAATGAATGAAGATCTTAAGTACTTGGGTTTGATTGATTTGATTAATTTTAATGTAGAATAGATTTAGATAGATTGAAAACCTTAATTAAATTGAATAGGATAAATGCACCAACCTTGAAATATTTTAGATCAAATAATTCTATTTTTTGAAGCCTGTGTTGAGTTTCTAGAAAATCTAAGACCAGATCTAGAATAGAAACATAGAGACGGACAAAACCCAGAAATATTTTTCAATTCTGAGACAATTGTGATTTGTACCCTTAATTCAATGTCACCATTTTCAAGAATTTCCAATTTCACCCTAGGTCACAATCGACCTAAAAAGTCTCAGACTGAAATTCTATTTGCGGATACCAAAAATTTTCCAAAAAGGGTATCTGAATCTCTATCCTGATCTGTTGTTCCGAACATGTTATTGCAAGAAAAAGTGGTTTGTTTGTTGGGGGAGGGGTTTTCCTTAGTCAAACCCCGATTTAGGAATTAACCTTGAAATCAATAAGTGAAATAAAGAATTCTTGCAAGTAGTAGAAGTAAATCTAATAATGAAGCTATGATATTCAAATAGATATGCAGTTGTATTTCAAATGTAAACAATTATGTGAATATGAAAGTTGGGATTCAATTAGGAACCATAAACCTGCATGATTTTATGATTGGAATCCACCTTGAAGGGAGAATGAATGAGTCTTGAAGATGCACAAAGGATCTTGAAGGAAGATCACAACACCATGATGGCTAGATCTAGGGTTTGAATGATGAATCTTGAATGCTTGAACCAAATCCCTTCAAAGGCTTGAAAACTTGAATCCTTGATCTTCAATGGAGAACTTGAATGCTTGAGAGGAATACTTGAACACTTTGAGAGCTTGACAACATGTAGAACCAATGGATGCTTGAAATTTTTTCTTGCTTCATATGACTTATGATCGATGGTTTTTTCTTAGGAAAAATGCTTAGAGAAAATGAGAGAGAAAAGCTTCCTTATTTATGAAATTAGGGAACAATCCTCTAGAGAGGATGACATAGGAGAATTAAATTCAAATTAAACCCATGCCCCTAGAAGAGGACCTAAGTTAAATATAATTTAATATTTTCCACTTTGAAACTCAAAACAGCCGACCCAGAAGTGGGAAATGAATTTTTGATGACCTCCGGCAGCGGACTGGTTTCTAGATTTTGAAGGGGGACCCAGGTCAAGGTCAAGGTTGTTCTTGACCTAGGTCAAGGTTGAGGTCATCTTTGAACTAGGTAAAGGTTTAGGTCAACCTTGACCCAAGGGGTCAAGACCCCTGGAAAACATGCCAGATGGGATGGGAGGTACCTGGAGAGGCCCAATCAGGGTCCTAAATAGACACAGAAGTAAGAGAGGATGCAAAAATGAGGGGAAAATATGATGGTGGTAAAAAAAATCCTCATAAGGAGGGATAAACATTCTTAACATGGAAGTGCTTCCATTTTAAGATGATACAAATGGTTACAATTTTACACTGGCACAAAACAACCAGGATTTTCCAAGTTTAATAGAGTCACCACCCATAACAAGTATGGGAAAGTTTAACAATAATTTTTGGGCTTTAATAAAAAAAAATTTCTAACACATCCCCAGTAGAGTCAACATTTTTTTAACGTGACTTGGATGGGCAAACTCAATCTGAAATTTGATTTAACTTTAAAAACACCACAGATTTTTTGCAAAGCTCAAAAAGACTATTTCATCTTTATCCCCAGCAGATTCGCCATTTTGTTAGCGAATTTTCTTGCAAAATCTATTGAAGCATAAACGCTTGACTCTATGACTCCCAACTCAAGATTCTTGCAAGTAACATAACTAATTAATGAGGATTTGATCCTCCTTCTACTTCAAGATCCACAAACTCAGGAGGGTGTACCTCTTGATTTATTGTTTCTCAATAAATCAGATAGTGGATTAAGGATTCTCACAATGATTTACTAATGTCTTTTACTGCAACTAATGCAGAGCTTCAAAATCCAACCCATGATCTTGACAAGAGTAAATAAAATTGTAGAAAAATGGCCAATGTGACAAGGATATTCATCCTTCTTCTCTTTGAGTTCAAAACCCAGACATGCTAACCTAAAGGATTCAGTTCTCCAAAGAAACACCAATAATGTATGTACTCTTCAATATAACTCCTAAACATTCATGCTCTTACACAGGAAATGAAAAGATTATTCAAATTTTAAATAAATTGATGACAAGGACTACATAACCAGCAAAGACCATTGCCTTATCTATTGAGTAACAGAGTCAAATAAAGATACATCAACAAAAAACCCTTTAACTCCAAACATACATAAACCATGTGAAGTGCCTTACAAATCACTCTTTTCACTCCAACACCTGGACATCAAATTCATGTGCAAAATTTGAACCCTCAAAATTTGTCTCAAAGATTTACTCTCTCCTTGAAATAAACTCAAAAACAAACTCACAGATACCTTATAACTAGTGCATTAAAATGCCTTACAAATTAACACACAAGATTTCAAGATAAGACACAAATACATAAACAAATATTGAGAAGGGATTTCATTGTTTTTCATTAAATTTCTATTTGATACAGTACATTTACAAGACAAAGAACTCAGAAAAACAAGACTCTAAAATCAGGAAACTACCCAGCAGTGTTTATTTCATCATCCTTGTAACAATGGAGAAAAAGAAAGATATAGGAGAAAAGGAAAGCCGATTTCAACAACCAACACCTATCTGTTTCCAAGAAAATATCTTCTCCTCCAAGAAAATGATCTGATCTTCTCCTATAACTGCCTCTTGCTTGGAATCATTCTCTTTAACCAATTTGATTCTACTTGCCTCTTCAAAATCTGATTTCATTCTCTATGAAAATTGCCTCCCGTGAATGCTTCTCTTTCAAGCTTGAAATAAACATATTTCACAAGACTATAGTGTTCAATACTTCAATTTGCACATTATTTCAAATTTTACATTTGATATAATTGTCTATAAAAATTTGATCTTATTTGCCCTTTAATGCTTCCATTTACCTTTGCACAGACTATAATCTTTAAATCATTTTACTTTGTAATTCTACACATTTCTTTGTCTTGAAATTTTTGTTTTCTACACATTTATTCCCATAACTCACCAGGTTGTGCCATGTGTCAGGTGTTGGTTCGTTGCTCACTTTAACTAGTCTTGGATGGTTGAGTTGGAGATTACCCTTAATCTCTAGATTTCTGAATTTCTACACTAACCTTGAGTTTACCTAGAGACTTGGAGAATGCCCTTGTCTCTGAATCTCAAGATCTTTCTTTTAACTCTGAGTTTATTTTATGACTTGGAGAGAGCTTTTGATCTTTGAATCTCAAGATAAACTTGAATTGAACTCATCCTTAACCTTGGTTTATCTAGAGGTTGGGAGATTACACTAGTCTCTAAATTTTTGAATGCTGGCACTAACCCTGGTTAGATCTAGAGACTTGGAGACAATCCTTTATCTCCTAATCTCTGAGTAAAATTAACCTTGACCCCACTCTGAATCTGGGTTCATCTTGAGATTAGGAGATCACACTAGTCTCTAAATTTTGGAATGCTTTCCTTAACCCTGATTTTATTGGGAGACTTGGAGAGAACCCTTGATCTTGATCTGATCCGATGGCTGGGGCGTGATCTCAGAATGATTTGGACTTAATTTCCAGCATCAGGAGATCTGGTGCTGTAGCTAGCTAAGTATTGTCTCCTAATCTCTAAATGTTTTGTCTAGCCGCGCTTAAGTATGGAAGTCACGTGACTACACTATCTCTAAATCTCCACATCTTCTTGACTTGATTGCTAGCATTTGGCGACCTAGCACACGGTTGAATAACTGCTACCTCTGAATCTCACAATGTTTTCTCCTTAACGGCTAGCCTCTGGCGATCACACGACTAAGGTATCTCTAAAGTGCTGAATATTTTTTCCTTAACCTCTAGAATTCAACGATCACACCACCCAGTTAACTGATTTCTACCTCATAATCTCTGAATGTTTGGCTAACCATGGGCTTTTCTAGAGATTCAATGTCTAACCGCCACATGTCTGCTACCACCGTCACCACCAAGTTGCTGCCAACCTTCTGCCACATTATCACCACATGCGTGGAACCTCACCTAAAAAATTTAGTAACCGACCGACTGTGCATGCTTCCCAAGGTGCCACCAGCACGCGAGCATCTAGAGCCTCCTTCTCTTTCTTCAAATCAATATGTGTGTGTTGTTCCTTTTATGCAATAGAAAGTTCCATTTTCCCATCAATGTGGGATATATGTCTGAAGGTTTTTTAAAGTTTTTATTCACCTACGCACGTAAAAACATGTTTTACATATCTCTTCGATCAACGCAACAATCACATCCACTGGGCACACACACACAAAGATCTCTTGCTCTTAATTCAAATCAACATACATGTGTTTGCACATTTAAAAACCATGAAACCCCAAACACAAGCAATGTGGGATAATGCATTTCAAGTTTTTAAAGCCTGGCAGCCTCCATTTTTAGCGTAGGCCTTTGGGTTTTCTCCATGTCTCCTTTGTATTGTCTGTGCAGGGTGTAGACTTTATATTGTCTGCGTGGAGAGCCTCCTTGGTATTTAACTTGCACAGGCTTCTTCTAATGATGCGTGACCCTTTCAGAAAGATGCCATGTCATATGCTAGGATTTATGTCCCATGCATGGGACCTCCTCCTTTTATTTGAATTTCTGGGCTTGTTCTAATCAATGCGCAATCTCCTTAGCACACGTAGACCTCTTCCAAATCTTGTATTGTGCAACACCCTCCTTTGTTTACTACACAGTTTTAAGTCTGATTTACACCTACCACTTGCATTGGCTGAATGTTTCCAAAGCCTCTGACTCTCCATCTTGTGCAGGCTTCCCTTTCTAGTTTAGCACTGAGTTTAGTATTTGCTTTGAGTGATAGTTTATAATGTTTTTATCACCACCATTACGCAAGACTCCTCTGCATTTCCCAAACTCACTGCGCATGCTTCCTTATATGCATTACGCAACTCTGAGTTTGATTTACACTTTCCATTTGCATTGGCTAAGGTTTTTAAAATTCTTGTTTCAACCCTTTACTGCGTGGGCTCCTCCAATTTCTATGCATAAACTCCTCCTTGTAATGTCTACGCAGATTTCCATAGACATTGCGCAAACTCCATCTACCTTGTGTATGCTTCCAACTGGCATTTGCCTTTTGCATTTGAAATTTAGCTTTTCTTGGCATATTGCACTAGCTTTCTTATTTAGCGTGGCATATCAAAACATTTTTCATGCCTATGCTCCCACGCTTTGCCTTGCTGATTCAAATTGAAGACAGTCTATATATAC
Source organism: Thuja plicata (assembly GCA_018584345.1). Taxonomy (NCBI): domain Eukaryota; kingdom Viridiplantae; phylum Streptophyta; class Pinopsida; order Cupressales; family Cupressaceae; genus Thuja; species Thuja plicata. The sequence goes on along the minus strand of MU225679.1, from coordinate 1,417,022 downwards.
CCATGCATTGGATATGCTTCCACATTTTTCATGGCATTTTGATAAAACCAAAGTGCCTTGTTGTGCTCCATACTTGGCGTATGGTCTTTGTTTTCATTTCACATTTCTTTGAGGTACCTTAACAAATAGCTCCACATACCTTTTAGTTTTTCCATAAATACATAGCCAAGACCATGAAATTCAAATTGACCTTCAAGGAACTGGTTGTTTTTCATATGTACAATGCCATAAAAGAAACCCTTGACATCGAGAATACTATTATTTAAACCATGAATGATTTAAAATAATAATATACTATAAAACCCATATCACAAGAGAAATAAATCTTAACAATAAAATATGGGTCCTTGGAATCTTGATTTGAGGATCATCATTTTGAAATCCAATTTCACCCTCAGTTTACCAAAATGTAGTCTATTGTGCACTTAGATTACAAGAAACTGAATTGGCGGACATTTCAAACTACTCTTAACATTTCTACAATTTGATGCCAAGAATAACATCTGGTCTCTGCAACTGGCTTTAAAAACTGATCGAAAAGCCTCATAGAATCATGCAATATGAAAACAATGCTCATTTCCAAAATATGAGTACATATGCCAAAGGGATTTGCATAAAAACATTAGGGTTGCAAGATATCATTAATTAAACTTGCCTATCTGAAAAACTATGCAAATGCGGATGTCAAAACAACAGAAATTGCAAATGGATTAGCCTTTGCAAATAAAGGGAATCATGCCTTGAGGCCTAACCACTGATCATAGTAATACACTTAGGTACAAGGAGAGCATATCCACAACTGGCATCTAAAAAATATTGCTTGACATAAAGCTATAACCCTCTGAAAATGAGTATCCTGTGAAATCAATTTTGTTAATAATGGGAATCTACATAAATCACTTTTGGTCATGATTCCACAAACCTATTAAAAGAGACTTTTACAGTCTGATACCATGAGCATGGATTCATTTTCACATAAAGAAGACAAGGATTCAAGTAGCTTTCTCTACCAGTCAACCGATCATTTATCATTTCTTCTCAAAGTCAGCCACTTAACAACTTTCTTAAATCAAATTCAGTGAAATTGCAGAAACTGGATTTGGAATGGGGTGGGCAAAGTGATCAACTGGATTGATCAAAGTTGAAAACTCTCCATGAAGGTACATTTCTAGGTTTTCCATGCAGAGGAACAATCATTTATTTATGTCCTTGAATTGGGATACAAATTGTAAGACCTCAAAGTAGGGCACTTAGAATTCTGCACTTTCACATACTGAGAAACTGGATAAAATGCAAATGGAATAGCTTTGGAAAACTTATCAAATGAAATCACATAAAGCTATAACCCTCTGAAAATGAGTATCCTGTGAAATCAATTTTGTTAATAATGGGAATCTGCATAAATCACTTTTGGTCATGATTCCACAAACCTATTAAAAGAGACTTTTACAGTCTGATACCATGAGCA
>MU225679.1:1394879-1415504 GCA_018584345.1 Thuja plicata | reverse complement strand
GAGTATCCTGTGAAATCAATTTTGTTAATAATGGGAATCTGCATAAATCACTTTTGGTCATGATTCCACAAACCTATTAAAAGAGACTTTTACAGTCTGATACCATGAGCATGGATTCATTTTCACACAAAGAAGAAAAGGATTCAAGTAGCTTTCTCTACCAGTCAACCGGTCATTTATCACTGCTTCTCAAAGTCAGCCACTTAACAACTTTCTTAACTCAAATTCAGTGAAATTGTAGAAACTGGATTTGGAATGGGGTGGGCAAAGTGATCAACTGGATTGATCAAAGTTGAAAACTCTCCACGAAGGTACATTTCCAGGTTTTCCATGCAGAGGAACAATCACTTATTTATGTCCTTGAACTAGGATACAAATTGTAAGACCTCAAAGTAGGGCACTTAGAATTATGCACTTTCACATACTGAGAAACTAAATAAAATGCAAACGGAATAGCTTTGGAAAACTTATCAAATGAAATCACATAAATAACCCTCTGAAAATGAGTATCCTGTGAAATCAATTTTGTTAATAATGGGAATCTGCATAAATCACTTTTGGTCATGATTCCACAAACCTATTAAAAGAGACTTTTACAGTCTGATACCATGAGCATGGATTCATTTTCACATAAAGAAGACAAGGATTCAAGTAGCTTTCTCTACCAGTCAACCGGTCATTTATCACTGCTTCTCAAAGTCAGCCACTTAACAACTTTCTTAACTCAAATTCAGTGAAATTGCAGAAACTGGATTTGGAATGGAGTGGGAAAAGTAATCAACTAGATTGATCAAATTAAAAAACTCTCCACAAAGGTACATTTCTAGGTTTTCCATGCAGAGGAACAATCATTTATTTATGTCCTTGAACTGGGATACAAATTGTAAGACCTCAAAGTAGGGCACTTAGAATTCTGCACTTTCACATACTGAGAAACTGAATAAAATGCAAACGGAATAGCTTTGGAAAACTTATCAAATGAAATCACAGGGGTTTGAAAGTGGGAATAGGGATTCACTATGATTCCTACAACATATTGAAACACTACTTATATCATGAATAACAACGGGGCTCAAGATACAAACCTCTGAAGTGAGTCACTTGGCAAAGTATGGAAAACATGCAAAGTGCAGATTTGTGTAAACACCTCCAAATGGCTATCTCCAAAACACAACATATCTGAAAGATGAGAGTCGAAACTCACTAAATTTTCTTAATGATGGGTGAGGAATACATCCTCCAAGTGGTTTCTTATAGAAATCTTCAGTTCCTTTTTTACTTGCACTCGAACTAGGGTCCTTTCGAAAGCTTTTTAGGGGCAACAACTTTGCCTTAGAAGAATTTTCAGAATACATACTTTAAAATATATCCAGAATTTTAGAGTTCCAACACAATCTTGCAAAAATTTGCCTGAACAAATCTAAAACAACTGGATCTGCATGTCGTGCTCCACCTCTAGAATTTATTCAATCTATCTTCACAATCCTTAGTTCCTATAGGTTGGATTTTCTCGATGACCACCCCACAAGAAAACCCTAAGGAAGCAAAAACCTAAGCTATGATACCACTTGATGCACTCAAGGATGGAGAAAAATTAAAATATCAGTCTGATCCTTGCAACAACACAAAACAACATAAATAAAAAAACAACAGCCCAACAATAAGAAAATGAGCGATTTACCTTCAATTATCATCGGTCAACCAATTACAATAGATCTACAACATGTAGTTTCACATGCCAGACATACATGCCAGATTAAGATCATAAATATCTTACAACCTTAGTCAAGATGTGCTATATAATCTTATGAAAACTCTCTTCTTCCTTAGGAACAAGTCCATAAGCTTAAATAAATATCACAATCATTGGTTGACCTAGAAAAGATCACATTTTTGAAGAATAAGAAAATGTGTTACAAAAATTAGGTCAAGACCCAATACAACTGGATCAACCTCCAATGTAGACAATAAGAGATGTGATCAAACAATAAGGTCGACCTCAAACATATAATCGAGATGGAATGGTCGTGCTCGGAAGAACCAACTGATATATCAAAAAAATGACCGGAAACCCAACCACATATCACTAACATGAAGAACAATACTATCTCATAAATAATTTGCAATAACTCATGCACGATAAAACCAAATGGGTTACGATCATAGGGAATGATTTATTATGAAGCCACAAACACTCAGCCATGACCGCAACCAAAAAGAACAAGAACAGGTCTATCACCACAAGAAACACCAGACTGAAAGAAAATAGACTAACAACTGTAAGCAAATGTTTTTGGTGGATGAAAGATTGCCAAGATCTCAAGATGCTCCAGCATCCAATTGTAATCACATTAGATTCAAAGTAAAGGTTGGTACTTATTTAAGCTTATGGATGAGTGAGGTTTTGGTTTAATAGTATTTAAGGTTATGTTTTAAAAGGGTTCCAAGATTTGATTTGATTCTATGTCTTGTAGATTTATTTGGATTAAAAGAGAAACACAAATTTGATAATCACTAGTTTTAGTTTCTTATACTACTTCATTAGATTTAGGGTTAGGGTTCAATTTTCTTTTGTGTTCAAATGCTCTCAGTGTTAGAAATCAATTTTCTTTATCGGTAAGGTTAGGGTAAAATTTGGTTTAGAGTTAGTGTTTAATTTGGTTTGGTATTCATTTAGTTTTATGATTAGGGTTCAAATTGATTTAGAGTTTTGATTACAATTCAATTTGTTTTAGATTTACAATCTATTTATTATTAGGGAGCTAAGTTTCAAGTTCTTATGTGTTAGGGGTAGGGTTTAATCTGGATTGATGTTTGGGTTTAGATTTGTCTACTATCACGTTTAAGATTCAATTTGGTATATTTTTAGTTTTAGGATTAAACTATTTTTGTTTAAAGATTGTATTCAGATTAGGTTCAAAGTCAAGGTTGGTACTTATTTAAGCATATGGCTGAGTGAGGTTTGGGTTTAATAGTGTTTAAAGTTATGTTTTAAAAGGGTTCCAAGATTTGATTTGATTCTATGTCTTGTAGATTTATTTGGATTAAAAGAGTTATACAAATTTGATAACTGCTAGGTTTAGTTTCTTATACTGCTTCATCAGGTTTAGGGTCAGGGTTTAATTTCCTTTAGTGTTCAAATACTCTCAGTGTTAGGGTTCAGTTTTATTAATCGTTAAGGTTAGGGTAAAATTTGGTTTAGAATTAGTGTTTAGTTTGGTTTGGTGTTCATTTAATTTTATGATTAAGGTTCAAGTTGATTTTGGGTTTTCATTACAATTCAATTTGGTTTAGGTTTAGAATTTATTTTTGTTTATTATTAGAGAACTAAGATTTAAGTTCTTATGCGTTAGGGGTAAGGTTTAATCTAGATTGGGGTTTGGGTTTTGGTTTATCTACTATCGGGTTTAAGATTCAGTTTGGTCTATTTTTAGTTTTAGGATAACAATTTTTGTTTAAATATTGTAATCACATTAGGTTCAAAGTCATGGTTGGTAATTATTTAAGCTTACATGTGTTAGATTATTTAGTTTTTCTTTGGTTGTATTTATTTAATTTATGATAAACCAAGGTATCCTACATTTATTTAATTAGGAGTTTCTATGGAATACCTACATGTATTTTGTCCTCTAGTCCAAGTGGGAGGACATATCATTTATTGTAATTTCTTTATTAAGAAAATTAGCTTATCCTCCTTAAGAGGATGTTGCCACTTTGCACACACCTATTATGAATGTTAGAATTCATAGATTGGTGAGTTACTTAGTAACTCCTCTCCTCATCTCTCTCTCTCTCTCTCTCTCTCACACACACACACACACACACACACACACACACACAATATTACAAGGGATTTTTCTTTTCTTTGCCCCTTTCAAAACTTCTTGTCTCCTTGTCTTGGCTCTTTTGGTGTATGCTCCTAGTTTTGCATTTCTCATGATAACAAATTTTCTCATCTAATAACTCTCTTGGATTATTATTTATTTCCTTTCTCTTGTTATTTTTTCTTTCATGGTATCAAATTTTGGGTTACTAATCCTTGTTTGAGTGAAAGTTGTTGAAGGTTACCAATCTGTGGAGCTCGTGCTTGTTTTGGAAAACATTTTTGAGGAAAGAGGCAGAAGTCCTTACTCTAACTCATTGTGTTATAGTTTTGTTTTTGAATTTTTATTTGGACTTGGATGACTTATCTTCCCCTCTAAATGATCAAAGGTGTGACCCCCTTTCTATATATGACAAAACTCCCATGCCTAGTTCAAGATGAGAAAGGATAGAGGTTCCATGCCTTGAGGCACAATAGTCAATCAAGGATTTTAATGCAGAACCTTAGTCGAATAGAAGAGCGGATTGTTAAGAGATCAGTGGGAAGTCTTGACTGAAGAGGGAATCTTGAACCATTTGCAAGAAAGAAAGTACAAGAGATTGTTGACATTTTTTTTTTGGGGTTTGGACGACTTGTTGTCAAACCCATTTTATCTTATATTTGATATTTGTGTTCTAACACTCTTTCAAATTTAAAAAAAAAAACTCATAACCTGAATTGGAAAACCGTAAGGTTGAAGTATTTTTTGTCTCACAGTTTTATTATAATTTGTATTCATCATCTCATCTGCAGGTTTCTATTGTGTTTTATTTGTAGAATTCAAGTTTAAAGCATATATGATTATTCAGTGTTTAACAATCTACAGGTTTTCTGAAACATTTTCATTCATAATCTGTATTTCTTTGTTTGTTGTAATTAATATCTCTATTTTCTATAAAATATATCACTACGAACGTTTCTTTGTAGGATATGCTCCATTTTTTGATTTAAAACTATTGATATTCTCTTTCCTCAGTCACACCGCTCTAAACGCGGACTGTGCTATCATATCTGCATGTCTTTGGGTTTTGATTTCGACATTTGGATATCTGTTTGTGCATTAGAGTTTATAATATTTTTAAAAGAATACTCTTGTGGCTTGTTTGTCTGCTTCCTCCTCATAACAAATGTTGTCTTCTTCCTCCTTCTGTTTTCTCGCAGTAGCACTGTCTCCTTTACTCACGCAACACACTATTTCAATTATCACACTGCCGTTGATTTTTTTGAGGCATGATCTTCAGCCTCTCCTATTTTTGCTACTGTTCCAGTCCACAGCTATCCTCACGCAAGGTAGCTTCGCCTTCTTAATGCCGCCTGCTATCCCACACACTGCTCCTATCACTGCCTATCATTGTTGTCATATCTCCCCTCCTTCCTGCGCATCCTCAACATCTTTCCAAGCGGCTCGTGAGGTTCATAACAGTCAAAATGGCACTCCCAAATTGTTTCTACTCAATTTTTTTTACTTGTTCGCCTCCATTCGCTCCCTCTCGCTGACTGTTGTCTTAACACAGTCTTCAAATTATTCTCCTCGTTGCCTGTAATGTCTCTGCATGTCACTAATGTCTCTGCCTATTCAATCTCTGTCTGTTATTAAATAAACCAAATCTCAATAGATTTTTTTTTTATTTCTCTGTTTTTATTCTAATCCAAGATTAAATCCATTTTTATTTTTTATTTTTTTATAATCGTTGGCTCAAGTAAAAAGTTTACTTGCAGTTTGTTTTATTCATAAATATATATTTTTCAATCATTTAATTAGTTTTGAAATTGTTCTCTTAATTTACAATATTATAATATATAACTATTATATATTCTAATTAATTTACTATATTATATTTTCAATATATATATTATAAATAATAAATAATTATTACAATTTCTAATATATAATATATATTTACATATTATATAATTTTAGTCTTTATTTATTATTTAAATTCTATTTTATATTTAAAATTTATAATTATATTAAATTCAATTTTTACAATTATAATTATTGAAATGAAACTATAATATATACAACATAACTTATTAAATATTATTTTTAAGATTTTATACAAAGTTCCTTTTTTATTTAATTTTTAATATATAATAATTTAATTTTTATTAAATAACTATTAATTAAAATATATTTAATATTTATAATAAAATTAGAATTAAATTTACATATATAATTATAACTATGGCAAATATAGACAACTACGTGGCATTTGTTTTAGTTTTATATTTATATCTTCTATCGTTGATCTTTACTATTTTATCATTTAAGGTCTTGTAAGGTCGTCCAATTGTACTTCTTTATTCACATCTTCCTTAAATCTTTATAATGCTTCTGTCTTCGTTATTCAAGTCTTACTTGAATGGATTTCGCTTCTTTATAAATCTTTCTTTCAAGCCTTTATTAAGCTTTTGTATTACTACTTTTAGCATTCTATCTACCTCTTTGCCGGTGTATATTTCTATGGCTGCCATTTGTTAATTAAATTTTACATTGTGTAACTCTCCTTCATTCGGTTACCTCTTTTAAATTCATGAGGCATTTGAAACTTTCATTATTTGTGTTTTTTATTAATGCTTTTTAGTTAATACAAAAGTTTTCTATGTTTTGTTTTTCTCAAAAGTTTTTTTAATTATTTAAAAAGAAAACTTTAACCAATTAATATTAAGTTAAATCTTTTTAGATTATTATAGTTTTGAATTATTATTTTTAAATAAAATTATTATTATTATTTTTTAAATTAAAAAGTGTTTTTTAACATATCAATTTGATTTAATTTTTTGTTAACACTATTTCTCTTTGCTTTCGTGTGAATGATTTCTCATTTGTAACCTCATGTCCCTATGTACTTGCTTAAGTCTATTTTCCACTTTAAAAGAAAATATGGAATCTTTTCCTATTTTCATGGAGCAGCTGCTACTTATTTAAAAAAATAAGCTGTTAGAAAAAAGGAGGGGCTCAAAATAAGCAGCAGCTGCATATTAAAACAAATGACAGGTGGCTGCATAGAATTTTTTCCCTCTTTTTTTCATTTACTTCTATTATTTTCCCTCCCAAATTTATGTCTGTATATTTTTATAAATTAGAATAATTTACTACCATTTTCCCTCCCAAATTTACGTTTGTATAAGCCAATATCTTTTCAGGCCCTTTACTCTGTTCAAGTTCATTTTTTGCCAAATGCTCTAAATCTGCATAAACATCACTCTTTCTACGCTGGGAACTGTGCATGAAAACTTATATTTTTGACTTCTTTAGATGTAAATTTAACTCCACATTCACATGTGAGGCTTCCTATACGGTTTTATGCTTTTAAAACTTGACAACCATATGCCTCACAAATCGGTTGCCATGTGTTAATATTTAATGCATCCTATGCACTGTCATGCACATTTTACACCTGCACTGTCAAATAGATTATACGCATTCTCTATGATCCTAATGTTCGTATACTCAACAAATAACGACTCCAAAATATGATGCATCTTGACACTCTATTAAAGATTTCATTTTGGGGTGACAAGGGGATCGTTGACAAAAATTGTTGATTATACATCCTTTAATGATTTATTCCTTTTGTAAAGGCGTCCAAGTGTCTTGTATGCTTTCATGTTCTGCGTATATATCCTTTCTTATTGCATCCATGATATCACACCTCGATGACATTATGACAAATAGTTGGCATGTATTGTTTATGCACCCATATTTTGTGTACATTGTGATATACTCCTTTATCAATATAGTTCATGTGCATGGTCTCTGCATTCACCTCTCGCAATAGGAACTCTATCAAAACAAATCACATCCTTGTCTCTATATCCATATTTTGCATAAAGGTCTATAAAGCATTAAACTAACTATAATTACCTCACAAAATGCCCTTTTTATCGTGCTCTGTTCGATGAATATAATTTTCTTCAAAGATTTCATTTGGGTGTGTGAGTAGAAAACGCAAGCAAAGGTTGTGTAATTTTGTTTTTTTACACCTTCTTGAAAGGAATCGAATTGCGAAGAGTAAAACAACAGATACAAATAGAATCGACAAACACACAACAAGGAGATTTATCCTGGTTCACCACAAATGTGGTTACGTCCAGACTGCAGAGTATTGTATTAATGTAAAAGATCAGATTACAAATGAGCAAGAGAAGCAATTATAAAGACTCCAACAATATTATAATGAAGAGTCTTCGAATGTGAAGAGTCAGAAGAAGAGGGAAACAAAACAGTGATTGTTGGCCTTCATTTCTCAACAAAATCCCACCTGAAGGACAACCAATGCTGCAACTGATCACCCAATACCTTGCTGAATATTGGTTTATCTTTTCTTCACAAGCCCAAGAGAAGTCCTTGCACTTTCGAACTTCTCTTTGGTGACAACCTTTGTGAATATATCTGCCGGATTGATCTTGCTATCAATCTTGACAACTTTCAGCTTTCCTTCAACTACATGACGAACAAAGTGAGCATGTGCATCAACGTTCTTATAGCAACGCTGTGATAAATGATTATGAGCCATGAAGATAGCACTGCGGCTGTCACAGAATAGATTATACTCATTTTGATGAACTTTAAAGTCACCAAGCAATCGCTGAAGCCAAATCATTTCCCTTGCTCCTTCGGAAAGAGCCAAATATTCAGCCTTAGCTGAAGAAAGAGCAATGCAATGCTGCAACCTTGAAGCCCAACTGATGGCAGCTCCAGAAAACATGAAGGTGTATCCAGTGGTAGAACTTCGTTTATCCAAGTCTCCAGCAAGATCAGAATCAGTGTAACCTTGCAGCTGAACCGTATTTCCTTTAAAACACAATGCATAATCTGAAGTTCCTTTTAGATACCTTAGTATCCACTTGACTGCTTCCCAATGAGCATTCCTGAGATTGTTCATGAATCTTCTCACAACTCCCACCACATGAGCAATGTCGGGGCGGGTAGACACCATTGCATACATAATGCTGCCAACTACAGATTTATAAGGAATTTTCTCCATGAAATCCTTTTCTTCTTGTGTTTTTGGACATAGGTCTGAGCTTAAGCGGAAATGACCAGCAAGAGGGAGAGGGACACTTTTTGCATCAGCCATGCCAAACCTCTCAACAACTTTATCAGTGTATTGTTTTTGAGATAAGGTAATTTCCTTCTTCTTTCTGTCTCTTGTGATTGTCATGCCAAGAATTTTCTTGGCTGCCCCTAAGTCCTTCATGTCAAAGTTTCTTTCCAATTTCTCCTTTAACTCATTAACTATTATTTTATTTGTACTAGCTACTAGCATGTCATCGACATAAAAAAGGAGAATGACGAACTCACCATTAGGAAGTTTCTTGAAGTAGACACAAGGGTCAAATTTACATCTCGTGAAGTTGTTTTCAGCCATGAAGCGATCAAATTTTATATACCACTGTCTTGGAGCTTTCTTGAGGCCATACAAGCTCCGATTTAGCTTGCAATAAAGATGTTCTTGCCCCTTCTTGACGAATCCTTGAGGTTGCTCCATGTATAACTCTTCTTCTACATCACCGTGTATGAATGCGGTCTTCACATCGAGCTTTTCCAGCTCAAGATCCCACGTTGCTGCTAATCCCAAGACTGTTCGAATAGTTGTCATCTTGACAACCGGTGAGAAGATTTCATTAAAATCTATCCCCTTTTCTTGATCAAACCCCTTTACCACCAATCTGGCTTTGAAGCATTTTCTGTCTTCATCTTCTTCTTTTAACCGGTAGACCCACTTGTTCCTAAGTGGTCTTCGATTTTGCGGAAGGGAGACCAAGTCCCAAGTCTGATTCTTGAGTAAAGAATCCATCTCCTCATGCATCGTTGTTTGTCAATTATTACTGTTGACATCTTTGAGAGCAGCTTTAAATGTGGATGGTTCTGATAATTCTGAGATAAGGATTGAAGGCTCTGCTTCTTTAGCGAACAATAACTCATAATCAGAGTATTTTGCTGGTATTTTCTTTTGTCCGGTAGATCTTCTTAATTCTTGAGTTTGATTTGAATCAATACATTGTTTCAACTATAAATCAATGTTGCTTTGAACATCATTTTGATTAATTGACTGAACTTTTTCATTTGGCAGTCTCTATCCATCAAGCTAAGTATTTTCCTCATTAATCATGTGACCAAAGTCTCCTTGGCGTGGCATATTAGACATTCCCAAATTTGGGAGTAGACTAATTGCACCAAATGAGATCGATTGCAGAGGAAGCCTATCCATAGTATACGCTGGGCCTGCCTTTTCTGTTGGTGCCATGGGAAGAGAGTGTCTCATCTTTTTCTCTTTGCGTGAGCCACACCATTCACGCGGGCCAGAGTCTATATCTTCACACAGGGCAGGGTGAATATGATGTGGCAGGGTGTTTGCTGTCCTCTAGAGGCTCTGACCTTCATGCTGGCCTTGCTACTCAAATGCATGGGCTGTTAACTCCTTGCAAGCTATGCACTCTACGCGGGTCTGCTAATCTCCCATACTCCATTTCTCCCAAGCCACACTGCATATCACATGGGCTTTGCATTCCATGCGGGCCAAAGACTGAGACACGCGGGTTGTGGTCTACTTTTTCATGTGGGGCATGGTGAGGATGATGTCGGCCTGTGCCATTTGCTACTGTCGCCGAGTCAGCAGGACTCCCAGACTCAGTGTCTTCTTGCCATGTTTTATAATACTGCTGAGAGCCGTGAGCAAGGGATGAAGGGTAATTAGCTTCGGTGGAGTCAAGGTCGTGCGGGCGGGCAGTTTGATTACCATCATATGGATTCCAGTCATGAATATTTTCATTGGCCAAGCTTTCGGATGCTGAACTTTGTGACAGCTGAGGCATAGGAGATAGAACAGAGATGGGAGAATTTGATGTGGGATTAACATGTGAGTGAAAGGGAGAGTTTTTATTTCCATTGTCCATCATGTCAAATAGGGGAATATATTCTCTGATAGGATTTTTGTCTTTAGAATGAGGAAATATCATCTCATTAAAGACTACATCTCTGCTCCGTATGATTTTCTTAGCAGATAGACTTCAAAGTCTGAAGCCAAATTGTTCTTCTCCATATCCAACGAATATGTAAGGCTGTGATTTAGGATCCAGTTTGCTTCGCTTCTCCTTAGGAACATGTACAAAAGCCTGCCAATCAAAGAGTTTAAGATGAGAGTATGAAACTCTTCTTCCTTTCCATTCCTCTTCTAGAATTTCAAAGTTCAATCTTGAAGAAGGACTTCGATTTATTAAGTACATCGATGTATTGCATGCTTCAGCTCAAAACTCTTTTCCCAAACCTGCATTGGAAAGTATACACCGAGCTTTCTCAAGTATTGTCCTATTAAGCCTTTCTGCTGCCCCATTTTCTTGAGGGGTGTAGGGGACAAATTTCACCCTATGAATACCATTATCTGCACAATAATTATCAAATTCAGGCGAACAAAACTCCCCTCCATTATCCATTTTCAAACATTTAATCTTGTGACCTCTTTGGTTTTCAACAAGAGCTTTGAAAACTTTGAATTTAGAAAATACTTCAGATTTATTTGCCATCATGTATATCCAAACTTTCCTAGTACAATCATCAAGGAAAGTAACAAAATATTTAGCACCTCCTAAAGAGCTTACCTTGGTAGGACCAAAGACATTCGAGTGCACAAGTTCCAATGGTTTTGCCTTCATGTCATGCCCATCTTTCAAAAAGCTGACCCACTTTTGCTTGCCGTAAAGGCAATGTTCACAAAATTCCAAGTTTGCTGATTGGAGACCCGGTAGTTGATCCCTTTTGAGCATTACTTCTAGACCTTTCTTGCTCATGTGTCCCAATCTTTGATGCCAAAGTGCTGCATTTCTGCCCACAACTGTCATAGTAGCGGCAACTTCGGTAGGATTTTGATAGAGATATAAACTACCAACTTTATTGCCCTTGGAAATGATCCTTGAACCCTTGGTAACTTTCCAAGTATCCGGATGAAATAGTGGATGATATCCTTGTGTAAAGAGTTGACTAATGGAAATCAGATTTTGCCTCAACTTGGGAACATGGCGAACATCCTTTAACAACCAATGGCCAGCATCTTCTAGCTGCAACATAATGTCACCTTTGCTAACTATCTCACAATATTTATTGTCTCCAAGAAAAACTTCTCCAAATTGTCCTTCCTGGTAATTTGTGAAGCAATCCGTACATGAAGTGGCATGGAATGAGGCTCCAGAATCTATCACCCAAGAATCTGATTTTGAGTCGCTTGTAGCAAGAATTAAAGCGGTTTCATCTATCTCATAGGGTGTATTAGCTTCACTATTCCTCACTTTTTCTTGTGCTTTCTTGTAAGCCTGGCAATTTTGTTTTGAGTGGCTAGGTTTACCACAAAACCAGCACTCTCCATTCCTACCTCTTGACTTTGATCGATTGGGTGATCTATATTTTCTTTGATTGTAATTATTATTGTGACTACTTCTATAATGGCTTCTTCCCCTTCTCTCGGTGTTGACCATGGTAAGAGCATCACCAAATGGGGTGTCTTTGTTACTTCTTCTCATAGCTTCACTAAGTAAAGTAGCAACCTCTTCATCATAGACCAACTTCTTCTTTGTGGAATTTGAAGTGCTGACAGCTGTAACTACGGGATCCCAACTTTCGGGTAAGGAACACAAAAAGATGATAGCTTTGGCTTCATCATCTTGTGTCATACCAATCGAGGTTGCTTGACATAGTAGAGTGTTCAAATCATTTATATGATTTGACATTGCAGTCCCTTCTTTCATTTTCAGCTTGTAGAGTCTCTTCATGATGAAGATTTTATTTATAGCTGATGTCGTCTCATACATGTTCTGAAGTTTTTCCCAAACTTCTTTTGTTGTGTTTTCATTCAAGACATTGAATAAGACATTTTGCGACAGTGAGAGAAAGATTGATGCCATCGCCTTATCATCGGTAGTCTTCCAATCTTTATCTGACATAGTAGCTGGTTTCCTAGTTTTACCTTCGAGTGTGATTGATAAATCTTGCTTAATCAGCAAGGAACGCATCTGCACTTTCCATAGGCTGAAGTTCTTGCCTGTGAATTTCTCCACTTTTGTATCCAAGCCATCTTTCCAGAAATTTAACCCTAATTTCCAACTGCACAACCTGTGCTCTGATACCAATTGAAAGGAATCAAATTGCGAAGAGTAAAACAACAGATACAAACATAATCGACAAACACACAACAAGGAGATTTATCCTGGTTCACCACAAATGTGGTTATGTCCAGACTGCAAAGCATTGTATTAATGTAAAAGATCAGATTAGAAATGAGCAGGAGCAGCAATTATAAAGACTCCAACAATATTACAATGAAGAGTCTTCGAATGTGAAGAGTAAGAAGAGGGAAACGAAAAAGTGATTGTTGGCCTTCACTTCTCAACACTCCCATTTACTTTTGCTTGAAATTTCTGACACCTCTTTAAAAACCACATTTTCTGCAAACTCTTGAGCATCCTTTGAAATATATTCATCCATTCAGTTTGTTCATATCCTACAATCCTTTTTGTTTCCCCAATTTGTGCATAGTACTGGTGCGTTCTACTGAATGTTTCTATTCATCATATCTTGTGTGATGCCATTTGTGGGAGGTGTTTCATCCACTCTTTCTTTTGGTTCATATTATATTCACTCATTCATTTTGTAAAATAACCTATACGCCGAGTTCAAGGCTCCTATAATGTCATTGCAAACACTGTGGTGATATAATTTGAATAACCAAGTAATTATTATGCACTCATTCAGGAGAATATATTGATCCTATGAGAATGAATGAATTTCATTACCATCAAAATGGGGGCCATCATACTTTATTCACTGAATGATGATTAGAATAATTCCAATTTTATCTTTTCATATATAATCCCATTTTTAATAAAATTGAACCAAATGTTTGAAACCTTTCATTTTGTTTACTTTCGAGTCATTTTCCTCTTGGATATCAAGATATTAGAAGAGTTCCTTGTGGGCCTGGCTAAAAGAAAAATTCATTTGAAAACCAATTTAATTTTAACATGCATTTTGGATCCAAATGACTAATAGTGGGTTCCCTCCATTTTTTGATTTTACAATTTTTTTCTTTGAGACTTTCATGACTAAAATAAAATGTTTCTCAAAATATTCATTAAAAAATAGAAAACCCAATTTTGGGGATCTGGTGTTTAGTGGATAAGTTAATTTAGATGTAACAAATAATTGTGCTAGATGAATTTTCCTAACTCCATCATATGTAAGAAATATTAAAGCTCAAAGTTGGCTTTTCTGCAACCTCTTGGAACAAACTGTTATAAATTTCGTGTGATCTTGCCTTTGCAAAAATGTCCATCATTAACATATGAGTCTTTAGTCGTGTGCATGAGTATATGAGTGTGTTAAAAAGAACAATAAATAATCCTCTAGTCATGACAGAGACCCTGAGGAAAAATATCAATCTCCAAAGTCATCCTCCTTGAAGACATTTTACTGTGCAAGAAGAAAATGTTAACAAATCACATCTAGCTTTGATCTATTCAAAATATCAAAAGAGAAGCTAGGGCTTTGGGAATATGCATAGGGATTCTTTTTAATATAGGAAATTACCTTGAATGATTGTCTTGGTGTGAAGGTCACCTAGATATGAAATATTAATTTCAGTAGAAAACCATTTTTACATACGCAACTGACATTAATGAAAACACATAAAAATTTGCACTTGGTTTGAGTATTGAAAAATTATTAAACGAAGTCATATAATTATGAAAATTGGTAGGGGGATATATTATAATGTGGTCAATTTGGAGGAACCATTGGTTTAACTGGAAATTCTTTAGGTGCTAAGAT
Source organism: Thuja plicata (assembly GCA_018584345.1). NCBI lineage: Eukaryota > Viridiplantae > Streptophyta > Pinopsida > Cupressales > Cupressaceae > Thuja > Thuja plicata. The sequence continues at coordinate 1,400,820 of MU225679.1, read as the reverse complement.
ATCAAGCTTCAAAAGTGGCCACTCATGCATATTAGTCAATGTGAAAGACAATGATTCCCCCTAAGGCACAAAAACTAACTACATCACAAATTGATTGTATGAATCTACAACTTGGTACACACATTCATTTGTGATTTATAAAAGTTTTTACCAAGTCATTTTCCATGATGATCACCTAATTTTGCAATATAATCTTCCAAAATGGGTTGCCTGATAGAGGTATTTGTGTGTTAAAATGACTTTTTATCATAATGATACTTTAAGATTTTGTAAAAATTTGAAGTCCCGACAAAATGATGACAAAATGATTTAAATCACCTCCAAGCCTGTCAGGAACATGTGTCAAAGTTATAATCACCAATTAAAGCCACACAAATTTAAATGAGTGTTCTTGTCTTGAAAGAGAACCCACATAATCAATAAGATAGAGAGAAGGGCAAGTTTAAGCCTATTTGGCTTGGTCCGTACACTATCAATGCAACATATGGATTGTGAGCATATCAATTAGCTACTCTTGAGGGTGATGTATTGGATGATCCAATCAATAGCATGCACCTTTGTAAGTTTTATACCTAATCTTTTTAGAGCCCCCTTTTAAAATAAAGAATACAAAAAGAGAATACAAATATTAAAAAATAAAATAAAAAGTAAACAAAAATTATCCATCCTGTGGTGAAAACCACTTCAGTGGCACCTTGGGAAAGTACCATGGTGAAAACCATGAAACTACTGTCATGTATAGTGACTTTGCTCCTCGCTCCTGTAGGATTCTGTTGTGTCATCTCACTTGAAACTAAAAAGAATAAGTTTCTAAAATGATAAAGAGATTTTGGATGAGGATCAAGTTTCCAAATAGAGATACATTAATTGATTAGTGGTGGTTAAGATGAGTGAAGCGATGAAAATAAAAATTAGGAGTGGATAATTAGTTCATATATTTAAGTAATTAACCAAAATGTTATTTTATAAATGGATAAAATATGGTAAAATTAAATTATAGATTGCAACGATGTTGTTGGAGAAAATGTATTTTACCCATTTATCATGCTTAAGTTTACTTAGGTATAATTTATTTATTTATAGTGCATTTAGTTTTCTAGTGTTGGAGTAAATAGTCTTATTATTTACTCTTTCTCTAAGTTTACTTAGGTAACCTCATTAGTGAGGTAGATGGATATCATATCGTAGAGGAAATTGTAGAGTTCTATCAGAACTCTACTTCCTCCAGGTTGAGACACTTGTCTCAACCCTATCCTTTCTTTCTATATGCTCTTGCCTATATATGCAGAGCTTGTTGTATGTTTATACTCACCTCACTCAATACAATCTAGTGTTGAATACTTCTCTTTTGGTGGATATCTGGGGATTAGGTTCTGGTTATAGGATAATTTATCCTAACATGGTATCAGAGCTTGAAGTCTTACAACTCCTTCTAGTATTTGAGAATTTTTTATTTTTTTTTAATGTTTGAGGTTCTTGGTTTCTCTCCTCGAGTTGTCCAGTGTCTATAAGTTCTAGTGAGTCATTTCTTGGTTTCTCTCGTCGAATTGTCCATTGTCTATAAGTTTTAGTGAGTCATTTCTAATCAGGAAATATTATTTCTCTATATGTAAGTCTGTCTTTTTATCATTGTCTAGGTTGCCTTTTTTTTTTTTTTTGTTTTGATATGCTCATTACGAGGTCAGATCTACTACTTTTTGTTTGAGTTTCTACAAAACTTATGGATCAGCGTCTAGCCAGCCCATTTTTTATTAGTTTTGTGTTCACTTTATGTGTTCGCCTTCAACCACTATAGAACCTTATCCTTTACTTGATAGTGTGACTTCATATAAATGGCTCGTGGTGGATTATTGTAGTGAACTTCAGACTGCGGATTTCTCCCTGATTAGCGTGAGCTTTTCAGTTTGATAGTGGTCACAAGGTTTTTTTTAATCTTTAGCCTTTCTTTGGACTTCTTTCACAGTGGTCGGTTTCATTCATTGTGGCCCATTTTTATGGCATATTTTCCCAATCTATACAATAATTTGGGTCGTGGTTTTGGTGGTGATCACGTCTATAAACCATGGTGTCATTTCAGATCATATTTTGATTGCTTAGCCCATATTCTGACCACTGTCTTTATCTAATATTTGGCAAGTTTGGTCTGCGCCTTTATTGAAGCCGAATGGTCTTTGTTCTTTGTGGTCGGCTTATGATGACCCCATTTTGCAATAATTGGCAACGTTTTTGTAGCCCATATTCATCTCATCGGTAGTAGTTATTGAAGGCTTGAGTTCTCTCTTTGCACGACTATGCTTCATTTAATGACGGTTGTTTTCTACTCTATCATTGTGGTAGCTTATTGTTAACAAAACCTCTTTAATTGTCATTGGCCTTCAATCAGTTTCCCAGGCCTCACATTATTGGAAGAGGTGCCTTGGTGACAACGTGCTTGGCGTAGGCTCTTGTTTATACTTTGCCATGATCAGATGCTTGTTCTCGACGTTGATGATCAGATGCTTGTTGTCGTCGTTGAAGGGCCTACATATGCTTCCACAATTAGCAGAATGAGCACTTCGGATCTGAATATGGTGGATGTAGGTGGTTGAATGGTCTGCGTTTGTGTTCATCCACGCACCTTGGATTGCGTTGGCATGCACTTTGGTCATAGATATAGCTGCAGTTCCAAGAGCCAATGTGTTGGTTTCCTGGTTAAATATTGGCTCCAATCCACATACCCATTGACAGTCAAGATCTTCTTGGTGGTCCCTATTCTTGGTCATTGACCTTGCTCCAAATACTCATGTTGACCACTTTTCATGGGCTCCTGCTCGCACGTACTTAAGTATGGTTTCTTCTCTGCTGCTTAGTCATGATCATATGGAGCAATCATAAGTCTTGTTGGGATTCTGAAAGTGCCTAAAATAAGCCTTTTTTTCAAATTGGTGCAACTTTTGCAAATGGAATCGGTTTTATGTAACCAAAGTATCACCGAAAAGCTACTTTGGTGAACTGGGCTGTGATAGAGCTATTTCTTGAAATGTTTGCCTTTGTCTGACAGATCTACTAGCGTGAAGTTAGAAGTTTCTTATGTTGTTTCTCTTAGAAAAATTATTGTTTGCAAATTGTAAAATCAACTTGTATGTGTTATAGGGGGTGTACCTTGCATATTTATCTTTGTGTACCCTTATACATCATGTGGACTCTAGGATTGAAATGCTCACCCCATATAAATATCACACAGGAAAGCTCAAAATGATGCAATTATTGAAATCTTGAGGTCTCTCGAAGCTATTAGAAGCTAACCAACCCGAGTTCACCAAGACATTTGAGCAATTTGTTTATAGAAACAAAATGGATTAGGCAAAAGGACTCATTAGTCTTCATGCATAAGATCATATATTGTTTCACATTGCTGAGTGTACAACACCTAAAGAAGTATGGGATAAGCTTGTAGGGTTGTATGGTAAAGTCAACCACTTCAAAATCTTGCATCTAGAAGCCAATCTCACTTCTCTGTCCCTAGATGCATTTCCCTCTATTCAGGAATTCCTTCCACAGTTCAAGTCAATTTTGTCTCAGTTGAAAGTTTGTAGTTGTAGACACCCTAAAATGGACAGGGTTGCGACTTTACATTAAAAACACTAATTTTCATCTATTAATTAATGATTTTTTAATCATTAATTAATCATCTATTTTCTTCTAAATTCATTCCTCAAATCATCTAATCCAATTTCTAAAATTAATTAAATAATTAATTTTATTTAATTGATTAATTATCATTATTTAATTAATTAAACTCAATTTCCTATAGTTTAAATTTCAAATATTTAAACTTACTAATTAAATTCTTCCAATTAAATTAATTTAACTTCATCAAATAAAGCAATTCTTAACCAAAAAGAATTCAATTATCTCACATGTTGAAAATAATTAATAAATAAATGAATTAAATACTCATTTCTCTTCAAAGAGATAACTCCAATTACATCACATGGGTTACTCCACCCATCTCTCAGTCCACATGGGTAACTTCACCCACCTCTTCAGCTCAAAAAGGTAACTCATAAATAGCTCTTTAGTTAACCAAACCCTATCTTCTCTTTACCAAATGAAGAGGTGGAGTTTACTGAGGACCTCTCCTGTTCCTTTTGATCTCAACCGTTCATCCCCCCATCTTTGGAATTGATCTCAACCGTTCATTTCATCACCAATTCCTATATAATAAATCTTTCATAACCATTTGAAGGATCTAGGATTTCAAGCTCTCATGTGCCATTACTATACTGGTTTGGTTCTAGCATTCAAGCCATCTTGCGATCACACACACTCATTTCAATTATCAAATTCTCGACGCTTCTCAAGTCATAGACGCTGCTCCGCCAATACTGAGCATCAAGAACAATGTTTCGGAAGGAGTAGAGAGAAATAATAGAAGCTTCAAGCATTGTGGGGTTTGCAATTATTTGTCTTCCTTTTTCTTGCTTGTACATTTTATTGCTCATGTTTCTGTTATTCATTTAGTAGTCATTGTATACTTGATTTGCGTTCATTTGTGAGCCTTTGCTACTAACCCTCACCTTTGGAAAGCTGTGGGAACCAGAAAGAGAGGCGTACATTTTGGTAAACTCGACGTGAACAAACAGCCCAAATATCTCTTGTAGATGAAGAAACGAATTGATCAACCACGGCTGTACGATCGTAAATTTAAAAATTGCACTTTTCTTTGACATTTGTACTATTTTGCAATTGCTGGTATTTTACCGCAATCGCCCATACTGTGCCACAATCGACTAGTTTAATACCGCAATTGATTGCAAGCTTTCATAGTTATTTTGTCCATTTCTTGTCTCTGACTTCTAGTATTTTGCCACAATCACCCGATTCGTGCCGCAATCGCAAGAATTTTACCGTAATTGCAAGAATTTTATCGCAGTTGTCTGATCCGTGCCACAATCGATAGCACTTTGCCGCAGTTGCCAGTTAATTACTGCAATCGACAACACTTTTTCGCATTTGCAAGTTAATTACTACAATCGACAGAAGATTACCGCAGTTGCAGGAAGATTGCCGCAATCGCAACAAATATTGCAAATATCAGATCCAAGTCTTCTGCCCATCTGCTTTTTAATTGACATTCTTTTCGATTTCTGTGCAGGATTGGGTCAAAGTCATCAAGGATAAAGGAGGGTAAGTTTTGGTAAGCACCATTTCATTTTTCAAAGTTTCACATATTCTCATTTTTGTGAATAATCCTTTTTGGTACTAACTTGTTTAAACAACACAAACTAAAAAAGAATTCATTTGTCGATTTGGGTTTAAAAAGAACAGTGCTTGCAAAAACATATCACACCTCATATTTCAGATTTGGGCTTAAAATTGACGTGAGGATTAAAATTGAACAAAGAAAAAAAATCTTTCAATTTGGTGCTTTAAAATTGAACAAGCGATCAACACCTACTTTTTGGGCTTAAAATTGAACATTCATGCTTGTATGGTGGTGTAGCTTAGTTCACATTTCAAAATTTGGAGCTTAGTCGATTTACCTCGTGTCTGGAGTTTTGGGTGCACTTGCACAAACTATTAGATTACAAACCTTTATACTTTTTTAGAAAGGCCTGTCTGGGGAATGCGCTTCTTCCTCGGAGAATGACCTTAAACCGGTAATCCTTTCGATCGGTTTATAAAAAAGGTGCAAACCAAAGTTTCATCTTATCTAGCCAAGCTCGGGCGAGGCATGTTGATGATAGTCTAGATCGGGTGAATATCCCTAAGGAGCCAATGTGATCAACTAGGCTCTTAAGTGAGTCACGCATGTACAAACTGATTGGAGAGACACCACGGATCCTTACTACAACCTTGATTAATTAGAGGCCAACCTGTTTTACCTCCGAACAGATACCTTATTATAGTGCAAGGGGTTGCAGAATTTCCCCCCAAGATTCCCAACATATGTGTCCCA
>MU225679.1:1363645-1380683 GCA_018584345.1 Thuja plicata | reverse complement strand
ACTTCACCCACCTCTTCAGTTCAAAAAGGTAACTCATAAATAGCTCTTCAGTTAACCAAACCCTATCTTCTCTTTACCAAATGAAGAGGTGGAGTTTATTGAGGACCTCTCCTATTCCTTTTGATCTCAACCATTCATCCCCCCATCTTTGGGATTGATCTCAACCGTTCATTTCATCACCAATTCCTATATAATAAATCCTTCATAACCATTTGAAGGATCCAGGATTTCAATCTCTCATGTGCCATTATTATACTGGTTTGGTTCTAGCAGTCAAGCCATTTTTTGATCACACACACCCATTTCAATTATCAAATTCTCGACGCTTCTCAAGTCATAGACGCTGCCCCGCCAATACTGAGCATGAAGAACAACGTTTCGGAAGGAGTAGAGAGAAAAAATAGAAGCTTCAAGCATCATGGGGTTTGCATTTATTTGTCTTCCTTTCTCTTGCTTGTACATTTTATTTCTCATGTTTCTTTTATTCGTTTAGTAGTCATTGTATACTTGATTTGCATTCATTTGTGAACCTTTGCTACTAACCCTCGTCTTTGGAAAGCTGTGGGAACCAGAAAGAGAGGCGTATAGTAGTCATGTCAAAGAATAAGGAGTATATTTTCTTAATCCTATCTAAGCTTAGAGGTCCCTTCCAAGTGCTTTCCTCTACCTTCTATTCTACTATGGATGCTATTGGAGAAGATCATAAGATGCTCTCATTTGATGAATTCTATGATAGATTAACTGGGGAGCAAGCCAAGTTTATACAAATGGATGCTCTTCCTAAACGTCATGCCTTAATGACTCAATATCCTAAGGGAAAGGGTAAGATAAAAATAAGCCACAAATAGATTCATCTTCAGGATTTAAGTCTCCCTATAGGCCTCCCTATAAGCCTAAGATGAATAGTGATCGGAAGCCTAAACCTCCTCCTTCTCCTCCTCCTAAATCGGGCGGTTCATCCTCTAGCTATAAGAAGAAATGAGATAATTATTCCTTTTCGAGGGAAACCCAGGCATAATGACACACAATCCTCTCAGAGGCTAGAGCATTAGAAGAAGCTATGAAGAGGCACAAAATTGGAGTGCCTAATTCTTCTTCCTCAAGAAAAGGAAAAGCCTTCTCAGCTAAGGCTTCATCATCTACAAGTTCTAGTTGGATTCTTGATTCTAGTGCTTCACATCACATGACTCATTTTGTTTATCTTCTTGATTCTCTTTTTGATAGTCTGACTTCACATATTACTGTTGGGAACTCATCACAAATTCTAGTTCTAGGGACAGACTCTCTTCAGATGCATGATGGTAGAATTGATGATGTTCTTTGTTTTCCTAATATTTCACAAAATCTCATTTCCATCTATCAATTTTTTAATCATGGAGATGGAAAAATTATTGAGTTTTCCCCTACTAATGTGACTTTTAAAGATATGCATAATCCTAAAAAAGTCATTGCTACAAGCATAGTTGATCACATATCCTTCTTGTATAGGTTTGATGGATTTGATTCTTCATTAAGATAATCCCTGACTACTCATGTAGATTCTACAAGAAAGATTTGGCATGAAAGGTTTGGGCACCTGAATTACAAATAGCTTAATCAAATGATCACACATAATTTGGTGATTGGCCTACCTCAGATCTCTTTTTTATATAGATTTTGTTTGGGTTGTGTTCTTGGAAAGCATCATCTAGATCCCTTTCCTAAGGGTATGGTCACATGAGCTTCCGATCCCCTTGAGTTGGTGCATAGTGTCCTGTTTTCATTTCCAAATCCTTCATTTTTAGGGGCCAAGTATATGCTCACCTTCATTGATGACTTGTCCAGGCACACCTGGGTGTACTTTTTGAAGTAAAAAAATAAGGTCCTTCAACACTTCATGAACTTTATTGCATTTATGGAGAAGCATAAAGAATATTCCCTATATAAGATCCACACAGATAGTAGGGGGAGTATGTCAATCAAGCATTCAAGTAATTTTTTTGTACTCAAGGTATTCTTCATCAACATCCAATGCCATACACTCCTTAGCAAAATGGTGTGGCCGAGCAGAAGAGTATAACCTTACAAGAAATGGTCAATTGCATGCTTTAGTCTAGGTCCATGGCTCAAACATTTTGGGCAGAGGCTATCAATTGTGCCAACTATATTCAAAATTGTATGCCTCATAAGGCAGTACTGAATAAGACACCTGAGGAGACTTCGTCTCATGTCAAGCCCAGAGTATCCTTTTATAAAGTATTTGGCAGTGATACATGGACATTCACTCCTATAATAGGCCCAAAGCAATGGAGAATAAAACATGACGCTTCACATTTTTAGGCTATTGTGAGGATGTGAAGGGTTATCGATTGTTTGATCTTGTCACTTGAGAGGTACATATTCATCGTGATGTTTAGTTTGATGAGTCCTTTACTCCAAAGGATTCTCTATCAAAAATCTCTTCCTCTCTTATTCCACATTCTTATTTTGAAGAGGTTTTTCCTTTAGATGATGATGATGTTGATGTTGATGCTCCTGATTCTACCATTCCCAAAGATGTTATTGATCTAGTTGTTGAGATTACTTCATCTTCTCTTGTAGGTGATCCCATAGCCACTTGTCACACTCACTCCAAAATTTCAAGTTTCATCCTTTTGAGTCGTGTAGTCTCTACCAATCCTCAAAAGTTTTCGGATACTTCTGGTATACCAGAATGGGATAGTGATATGGATGCATAAGAGTATTTTTCTTTGATGAAGAATCATGCTTTGGATTTGGAGCTTCTTTGATGCAAATGGGTGCATCGTACCAAATTTGCAGGTGATGGTTCTATTGATAAGTATAAGGATTGTCTAGTGGCTAACGGTTTTTCTCAGGTTGAAGGTATTGACTATTCTAAGACCTTTGCTCCAATTGCCTAGATGGATTCTATTCATCTTGTACTTTATATTATTGCATTAAGGGGTTGGTCATTGTATCAGATGGATGTGAAGAGTTATTTTGTGCATGGTGATCTTGAAGAGGATATCTATATGGAGAAACCACTAGGTTTTGTGCAGTATTCTTTACTCATTTTTAGGCTATGACATTCATTATATGGTCTCAAGCAAGCTCCTATAGCTTGGTATGAGAAGATGGATAGTTTTTTGTTTGTTTCTAAATTCACTTGATGTAATTTGTATCATATAATTTACATCCACATGCATGAGGGGGATCTTCTCATTCTTGTTCTTTATGTGGATGAATAGATACTCACAGGGATTTATCATGCCATGATTGGGAAAAATCAAAGAGCTTTAATGAAGCATTTTGATATGGCTGACCTTGGTTTGTTGCATTATTTCCTTGGTCTTCAAATTTATAAGTCTTATGCTTGTATTTCCATTTTCCAGTAGAAGTATGCTTTTGATTTGCTAAAATATCTTGGAATGGTTGATTGAAAACCAACCCTTAATCCTTTTTAGTCTGGTTTTGTGTTGTCTACCAACTACCCTACTCTAGCAGTCGATACTACCTTGTATAGGAAGTTAGTTGGCAACCTTTTGTACCTGACACATAGTCATCCTGATATTTTGCTTGTAGTTAGTCTTGTCTCTGGTTTCTCTCAAGATCCTCATGAGAGAAATTTGCAAGAAGCTAAGCACATTCTACAGTACATTAAGGGCATTATACAGTTTGGCATTCACTACACATCAGGTGCTACTAACATTTTGGGCTTTACTGACTCAGATTGGGCTGGTGATGTTGATTCTCAATAGTCTACCTCTGGGGTACCACTGGAGTGGGCTCCAAAGATTCCTTGATGTACCTCCTCCTAGGTTGTTTGCCAAAGTGATGCTACTAGAATGGGCTCCACATATTCCTTGATGTAGCTCCTCTAAGGCTACTTGCGCTTCCTCTGAATTTAGACACCTAAGAAGGGTTCCGTCAAAGTGTTTCTAAAAAAGGGTATCACCAAGGATTTTATAACATGAGGTTCGATGGATAAAGGTATTACATTGAATAGGTGTGAGGGTAAGTGGAGTGGTTCCTTCTTTAAGGTAGGAACAAATTTCTCAGTACCAGGGAGAATTAGGATCAACTATTTCACATACCATCTCGACCTTCAGTTGGTCATAGGTAGGGGCCATAATATTCTCAATGAGAAACTCACACTGCAAACTATGTTCAAGCATAGATATCAAAGATCCAATGGTGTCCATGGAGTCAGTTGCTTTATTATTTGTTCTTGGAATCTGCTGGATGATAATCTCTATGAAATATTGTTTTAGATATTCGACCATTCGGCGGTAGGGGAGCATTTTATCATCCTTCATTTGGTATTTATCATTAACTTGCCTGATAATCAACTGAGAGTCACCAAGGACAAGTAGGCTGAAGATTTTCCACTGGATAGATTGATGAAATCCTATCACCAAGGCTTCATATTTTTCAATATTGTCTGTGCATACAAATTTCAACTTATAAGATTTAGGGATGAGATCCCCTTGAGGTGTCACGAATAATATACCTACCCTTGATCCTTTTTGTGTATAGGATCCATCAAAGTATATTTTTCATTGATGGACTCATCTAGAAAATCAATAATGATAGGATTATCCCCTTGAATAGGATCTTCTGCTAATTGATCTATGGTCACTTGTCCCTTAATAGATTTTTGGTCCATGTAGACAATGTAAAACATGCTGAGAATCATAACCCATTTAGCATTGCATCCAGTGAGAGTATCTTTTGATAACAAGTACTTTATTTGATCAACCTTTGCAACAAGTTGTATCTTATGATTAAGAATGTAGTGGCATAGATTTTACATGTAGAAGATACCGACCAAATGAGATTTTTCAATAGCTGAGTAATTTAATTCATAGCCCTCTAAAATTATACTGACATAATAATTTTCTCTCTTTCGCATTGTCATCTAGCTATGCCAAGAGGGCACCTAGTGTGACTTCAGTAGCTAATATATATAAAATTAAAGGTCGACCTAGAACAGGCAGAAGCAACACTGGAGGATAAGCTAGATACCCTTTTAGTTGTTCAAATTATTTCTAACACATGAAATGCCACTGAAATATTTTCCCAATAGGTGGGAAAAGGGATGTACTTTATCAACCAACCATGACATGAATCTCCTGGTACACTGAAGTTTTCATTGTAAATTGATCAACTATTTTAATTTTCTAAGGGGTGGCATTTATAAGATGGATTTCACTTTCTTTGGATCTACTTCTATGCCTCTGCATGATACAATATAGCCTAAAAATTTTCCGGATTGGACGCCAAAGACACATTTCTTGGGATTTTTGTGAGGATGGTAATATGTGGTTCACGTGTCTTAGATTTACCTAGAAGTTCATAGACATAATCTTCCATAATCACATGCAGAAGGTCATGAAAGATTATGGTCATTGCTTGCTAATAGGTTGCTCCTATATTTTTAAGGCCAAAGGGCATGACCTGCTAACAAAACACACCCCAAGGAGTTGTAAATGCATTTTTGTGTTGGTATTTTGGTGCTATTCTGATCTGATTATATCTAGATAAGCCATCCATGAGGGACAACATTTCATGTTTGGTAGTCGTGTCCACTATGATATCAATATTTGGCTAGTGGAAAATCATCCTTAGGACATGCTAATTTCAAGTCTCTAAAGTTTGTACAAATGCAAATGCCCCCAGCAGGCTTTCCCATTGTTACAATGTTGGAGACCTATTCAAGATAATCAATAGGTCTAATAATCTCTCCATCAAGAGTTTTTGGAGTTCTTCTTTGACTAACAAGCCAACTTATGAATGCATCTTGCGTAACTTTTTCTTAGTAGGTTTAAACTTTGGGTCAATGACAAGATGATGTATGACTAGGTCTGTATCTAGTCCTGGCATATCTATGTAGGTCTAAGAAAAATTTATTTGTTTTTTTCTTGAGAAACTCAGTCATATCCTTTCTTTCTTGTTTTTTGAGCGATGCTGCAATATATGTGACCTTTGGCTTTTCTTCTGCACCAAGATTGACTGATTTTTCTAGTAGCAAAGATATAAATGGTAGGTCAAATTCTCCCTCCTCTAGTGCCTCAGAGAGGTTTTCACTAGAGGACACTCCTTTATTTTATTTTTTTCTTTATCTGAAGGTGCCTTAAAGAGTTTTTCACTAGGGGATGTCTTATCATTTTTTTGGTTTTTATCTCCTTTTTCATTTTTATGACTAAGAGTGTTGACCTAGCTATCAAAGTAGGCTTTCTCTTAGTAGTGTATTTGTTTCTCATAGTCTCAAAGAATCTTAAGTACAAAGAGTGCTAACATTGCCTCATCTGAATCGCATATGTCCAAGGATGGCGGTGAATCTTGTTAGTCTCAATCAATTAGCTTAGGATTTTTGAGGGGAATATTAGGGGATGAAAGTTTGGCTTTTATGCTAACGAGGACATGGGTATAGTCATCAAGGTCATATTCAATTATTGGAAAGGTATTTTGAAGAATTCTTCTTCGATGTCTAAATCATATTCAACTAATAAAAAGTCCTTAGCAAAGTTTTTCTTAGTTTCTAAGGAGATAAATCTTTTTCCACGAGGATAGCCTTTTTCTTCAATGAGGGTCCTCCTTCCTATTTCAATTTCTCCAAGACCAGTATCATGATATCCCATGCTTTCAACTATGGGAGTCACTTTTTGATAGGGATGCTCTTCCACTGAGTCAGATTGACTCACTCCTAGGTCTCTCTTGTATACCTACTAGGGCTTCTTCTCCAACCCTAACCTAAGGGTAGAATAGTTGGTTCTCTTTCCCCTAACTCCAAGGGCCTCACTACCAACAAAAGGGTTTCACACTTCACTGAACCTACAAGGGTAGATTCCACCAAACCTACACAAGATCTTCATAGACACTTTATAGGGTAGGACTTAGATTCCTTCCTTCCTCTTGACTCCATTCTTGAATGTTTAGAGCCATAGTTAACTCATTCATCCATCGAGTTCCACATTTTAAGGGATAGAGCTAGTGATTCCTTGTAGCCCTAATCAGGCTCCTAAATCTGTTAAACAAGCCTCCAAACTAATCTTGGATCTAGATACCCTTTTGGAAAACTTTAAATATTTCTAGGGTTAGAGGACCCCAAACTGTCTATACGATACTTGAAAACTCTTTGGGACAGAATCCTTAAAAGTAAGGCTAATAGGATAGTTTATTTGAATTCAAAAAGAACTTGATGAATTGGATTCATTGATCTTCATCATTGTTTTTAGGGTCTTACCAACTCCTAAAGACCACTCTTCATGCATTGGATCACAGAATCCAATCCAACCCTGCCTCCAAACAAAGTCTGTTATCTTCTTGCTCCTAGCCAGGCACTGGCAGTATCACCTAGGGAAAGGAATTAAAAATATCCAACCTTACTTGTAAAACCTGTACAAAAAAATAATAATGTAAAAATAATCCACTTTCCATCCCCCACGAGCCATAAAGATCCACTGGAGGATGCTCACTATGGAGCCATATTTACAAGACAAACTCCTTCACTAGCAGAGAACAGCTTAGTAAGGATCCAATTCAAAATGAAAACTCAAAACTGAATCAAATCCTATGCTAAGTATGTGAAAAGAAATAAAAAAAATACATTAATCTTTACAATACACAAAAACATATATTTCAATTGATTTACAATGCTTGTTAGCTGAAAATATGAAAACTGTATTAGTACAGAGAACTGTTACTCTTCTATTTATTGGACATGTAACCAGAAAAGGTCCAACCTTCATACAAGGCCATAGAATTCCTTAAATAGGTCACATTTACCTATGACAACCACTCAAACTAACCAATAACTGCATTTGGGTAAAAATCAACTTTTGGACAAAGTTGTCGAGCAACATTTTGCAACTTTGACAATTTTTTCATATTCAATGCTCTAACCCCATGAGTGGGTTCTAAAAGTCACAAACCATGCCCTAAGAATTAAGAAATCCTAAACATGACCCCCTATGCATTCTAGGTGTCACTGACATCAATTGTCTCAATTTGACCATTAGGACATTACAAAGGTCACTTGGACCAAAATTCACATGACACAAAAAAAATCTACATCAAAATACACCAAACCCTTCCTAAACCATCCTAAACCACCTTATTAAACCCAAGACCATTTGAAGGCCTTTCACACAAAAATTGAGGGTCAAAGCTCCTAGGTGCTCCTGCACCATGCTCCCCCTAGAAAACTAAATCAAGTTACACCTAGAGTCAATATTCCAAGATCTATTCCCAACTTCTTTAACTCTGATTCAGCGACCCATGTAGCCTTTGCCTCTGGAAGATGTTTCCACTTGATGAGATGTTCCATGTACTGACCATGTATGGTCTTCTTTTTAATTCTAGATTCTAGTACCCTCTCTGCTTTTGTATTGTTCATAGTTGGTAAGGGCACATCTACTATAATATTTTCCACATCACTAGTGAGCTCTGTCTTGTCTGGTACTAGACCTTTGTATTCCACTAAGTCCTGAACATTGAACATTGGTGAGATTGTCAATCCTAGAGGAAGATCAAATTTTAAAGCATTCTCTCCATATTGTGCTAAGATTTTGCATGGACCTATCATTTTCATCTGCAAATTTCTAGCTAAGCCTTTCTTCAATCTAGCTTTATTCAAATGTACCATTACTAAATCCCCCACTGCAAAGTGAAACTCCTTTTTATTTGCATCCACTTTGGCTTTTAATCTTTGTGTTGCCTCTGTGAGTGTCTTCTTGACTTGGTTATGTACTTATTTCATTGATTGGGTGAAGTCTTAATCATGTCCACTCTTCCCTTCCATGCTTCGCAAGTCTCTAAGCTCATAAAATTGTCTGGGGTGAACACCAAAAACCACTCCAAAAGAACTCTTACTAGTTGTCCTATTTACACTGTCATTATAGGAAAACTCTTCCTATGGTATAAATTGATCCCACACTTGTCCATATTCTTTTTTTAAGCACCTCATAAGGTTCTCTAAGACTCTTTTTATGACCTATGTTTGGCAATCTATCTGGGGGTGATAAGCTAACCCAAATGATAGATTAGTCCCTAGCCTCTTCCACAATGTCTTCCAGAAATGCCCCATGAACTTGATATCCCTGTCTGAGACTATAATAAGTGGCAACCCATGAATTCTTACAACCTCTCTAAAAAAAAATTAAGCTATGTATCTTGCATCATGTGTATTTTTTCTTTGAACGAAATGGCTCATCTAACTAAACCTATCAACAACTACAAAGACATTATCCATTCTAGTGCTTATCTTTGGTAGCCCAAAAATAAAGTCCATACAGATACATTCCCATGGCCTATTTGGAATTGGTAGTGGTTGATGTGATTTGTCTTTGGAAGTCATACCTTTATCCCTCTAACACACCATACATTGTTCCACATACTTCCTCCCATCTCTCTGCATCCTATGCTAGTAGTAGAATCTCTAAACTAATTCAAAGGTCTTATTGAGACCAAAATGGCCACTAAGAATACCATTGTTCTTTTCTTGTATAAGATTCTCTCTCATAGATCCCTTGGGCACACAAAATTGTCCTCCCCTAAACAAAAACCCATTTTTCAATGTGTAATCTACAAACTAACCATGAAAATGATTTTTGAACTCCATATATACCTTATAGGCCTCTGAGAAGTCTTCATCTTCTTTATAAAGGTCCTTAAAACTTTCCACTCCAATACTCTGCAACTGCACCTCTTGAACACTAAGTAGTCTTTGGCTCAACACATCATCAATGTTGTTCATCTACTCCTTTTATGATTTATGGTAAAGGTATAAGCTTGCAATAATTCCATCCACTTAAGATGTTTTTTGCTTAACTTCTCTTGGGTATTGATGTAACTCAAAGCTTGGTTATCAGTGAATACTACAAACTCTTTGGATAGGAGATAATGTCTCCATTTCCAAAGGGCTTGAACTAGCGGATAGAGTTCTAGATCATAGGATGAATACCTGTTCTTGGCCTCATTTAACTTTTCACTATAATAAGCTACTAGTCTACCCTCTTGGGTTAAAATAGCTCTCACATCTATGCTAATAGAATCACACTATATGGAAAATAATTTATCAAAAATTGGTAACACAAGAATGGGTTGGGTAGCTACTTTTTGTTTCAACATCTCAAACTCCTTATTGGCTTATTTATTCCACCTAAACTTAGTCTTCAACCCAACCTTTATAGTATCTGAAAATGGAGCACAAATGGCACCAAAACCCCTAATTAATTTCCTATAGAATTGGGCAAGACCATGAAAACTCCTTACCTCAGTACCAGATGTGGGAGTAGGCCAGTTGAGTATAGCCTCCACCTTGCTAGAATCCATATTTAATGTTCCTTGTGTAACCACATATCCATGATATACCAATTCTTGTTTCAGAAACTCACACTTCTCCAAATTGATAGCTAACTGCTCCTCTTGAAATCTCTTCAATACAATATTCACATTCTCAAGGTGCTCTTCCTTATTCTTTCTAAAGATGAGGATGTCATCAAGATATACCACCACAAACACCCCTATGTAGTCCTTTAGCACTTCATTCATTAACCTCATGAATGTGCTAGGGGAATTTCTAAGCCCAAATGACATGACAAGCCATTCATACAAACCTTCTGTAGTCTTGAAGGCTATTTTCCACTCGTCCCCTTCCTTAATTTGGATTTGATGGTATCAACTTAAATTTAAATCCAAATTTGTGAAGTATTTAGCCCCACCAAGACAGTCCATTAGGTTCTCAATCCTAGGGATTGGAAACCTATGTCTTATTGTAATCCTATTTACTTCCCTAGAATCTATGCATATCCTCCATTTATCTCCTTTTTTTATGCCAATACCACTGGCACTACACAGGGACTTATGCTCTTCTTTATAAGCCCTTGATCAAGTAACTCTTGCACTTGTCTAGATATCTCCTGATTCTGCTTAGGGGTCATTTTGTAGGCTGTCATATTTGGCAATGATGCACCTGGAATCAAGTCAATTTGGTGACTTATTGATCTCTATGGTGGTAAGACTGTTGGTGATCCATCACTAATAATTTCCTTAAACTTCTCCAAAAGTTTTTGTATCTCCTTGGGTAAAGGTGTTGGTTCTTTTGTTTGTTCTTCTTTTGGCTTCATCATGACATCATAACACTCCTCATCTTCTCTCTTAAAATATTGTAGGAATTATTTTCCCCCAACTACCAACACATTATGACTAACCTTAACTCCTTCCTCCACCAAAGACTGAATTTGGTATGTCACACCATCCTTTTGAAAATGAGATAATTATTCCTTTCGAGGGAAACCCAGGCATAATGACACACAATACTCTCAAAGGCTACAACATTAGAAGAAGCTATGAAGATGCACAAAATTGGAGTGTCTAATTATTCTTCCTTGGGAAAAGGACAATCCTTCTCATCAGCTAAGGCTTCATCATCTAAAAGTTCTAGTTGAATTCTTGATTCCGGTGCTTCATATCACATGACTCATTTTGTTGATCTTCTTGATTCTTTTTTTGATTGTCTGACTAAACATATTATTTTTGGGAACTCATCACATATTCTAGTTGCAGGGATAGACTCTCTTCAAATGCATGATGCTAGAATTGATGACATTTTTTTTTTCCTAATATTTCACAAAATTTCCTTTTGATCTATCAATTTTTTAATCATGGAGATAGAAAAAATGTTGAGTTTTCCCCTACTAATGTGACTTTTAAAGATATGCATAATCCTAAAAAATTCATTTCTACAAGC
Source organism: Thuja plicata (assembly GCA_018584345.1). Lineage (NCBI taxonomy): Eukaryota > Viridiplantae > Streptophyta > Pinopsida > Cupressales > Cupressaceae > Thuja > Thuja plicata. The sequence goes on along the minus strand of MU225679.1, from coordinate 1,368,952 downwards.
ATAGTTGATCATGCATCTTGCTTGTATAGGTTTGATGTATTTGATTCTTCATTAGGATCATCCCTTATTGCTCATGTGGAATCTACAAGAAATTTTTGGCATGAAAGGTTTGGGCACCTGAATTACAAATATCTTAATCAAATGAGCACATAGAATTTGGTGATTGGCCTACCTCAGATCTCCTTTTTATATGGATTTTTTCTAGATTTCATACTTGGAAAGAATCATCTAGATCTCTTTCCTAAGGATATGGCCACACAAGCTTTCGATCCCCTTGAGTTGGTGCATAGTGTCCTATTTTCATTTCCAAAACCTTCATTTTCAGGGGCCAAGTATGTGCTCACCTTCATTGATGACTTGTCTAGGCACACATGGGTGTACTTTTTGAAGTAAAAAATAAGGTCCTTCAACACTTCATGAACTTTATTGCATTTATGAAGAAGCATAAAGGATATTCCCTCTATAAGATCCACACAGATAACGGGGGGAGTATGTCAATCAAGAATTCAAGTAATTTTGTCATACTCAAGGTATTCTTCATCAACATCCAATGCCATACACTCCTTATCAAAATGGTGTGGCCGAGAAGAAGAATAGAACCTTACAAGAAATGGCCAATTGCATGCTTTAGTCTAGGTCCATGGCTCCAACATTTTGGGCATAGGCTATCAATTGTGCAAAATATTTTCATAATTGTATGCCTCATAAGGCAGTACTAAATAAGACACCTGAGGAGACTTGGTCTCATGTCAAGCCCAGAGTATCCTTTTATAAATTATTTTGCAGTGATGCATGGATATTCATTTATGATAATAGGCCAAAAGAAATGGAGAAGAAAAGATGATGCTTCACATTTTTTTGGCTATTGTGAGGATGTGAAGGGTTATCGATTGTTTGATACTGTCACTTGAGAGGTACATTTTCATCATGATGTTTAGTTTGTTGATCCCTTTACTCCAAAGGATTCTCTATCAAAAACCTCATCCTCTCTTATTCCACATTCTTATTCTGAAGAGGTTTTTCTTTTAGATGATGATGATGTTGATGCTCCTGATTCTACCATTCCCAAAGATGGTATTGATGTAGTTGTTGAGATTAATTCATCTTCTCCACCACCTGCACCTAGTAGACCCTTATGGGATCAAAAATTTGTTTTAGATTCTAGTTTTCTTGTAGGTGATCCCATAGCCACTCATCTTACTCACTCCAAAATTTCAGGTATTAGCCTTTTGAGTCGTGTAGTCTCTACTAACCCTTAGAAGTTTTCAGATGCTTCTGGTATACCAGAATGGGATAGTGATATGGATGAGGAGTATTTTTATTTTATGAATAATCATACTTTGGATTTGGAGCTTGTTTGATGCAAATGGGTGCATAGTACCAAATTTGCAGGTGATGGTTCTATTGATAAGTATAAGTATTGTCTAGTGGCTAAGGGGTTTTCTCAGGTTGAAGGTATTGACTATTCTAAGACCTTTGATCTGATTGCCTAGATGGATTCCATTCATCTTGTACTTTCTATTTATGCATTAAGGGATTGGTCATTGTATCAGATGGATGTGAAGAGTTCTTTTGTGCATGGTGATCTTGAAGAGGAGATCTATATGGAGAAACACCAGGTTTTTTGCAAGATTCTTTACTTGTTTGTAGGCTATGAAGTTCATTATATGGTCTCAAGCAAGATCCTAGAGCTTGGTATGAGAAGATGGATAGTTTTTTGTTTGCTTCTAAATTCACTTGACGTAATTCTTATCATATAATTTATATTCATAGGCATGAGGGGTATCTTCTCATTATTTTTATTTATGTGAATGAATTGATACTCACAGGGAGTTATCATGCCATGATTGGGAAAAATCAAAGAGATTTGATGAAACATTTTGATATGGCTTACCTTGGTTTGTTTCATTATTTCCTTGGTCTTCAAATTCATAAGTCTTATGCCCGTATTTCCATTTTCCAGAAGAAGTATGCTCTTGTTTTGCTAAAACATCTTGGAATTCTTGATTGAAAACCAATCCTTAATCCTTTTTAGTCTAGTGTTGTGTTGTCTACCAACTTCCCTGCTCTAGCAGCCGATGCTACCTTGTCTAGGAAGTTAGTTGGCAACCTTTTGTACTTGACACATAGTCATCTTGATATTTCCCTTGAAGTTATTCTTGTCTCTCGGTTCTCTCAAGATCCTCATGAGAGAAATTTGCAGAAAGCTAAGAACATTCTATAGTACATTAAGGGCACTATATAGTTTGGCATTCACTACACATTAGGTGCTACTGACATTGTGGGCTTCACTGACTCAGATTGGGCTAGTGATGTTGATTCTCAAAATTATACCTCTAGAGTACGAATGGAGTGGGCTCCAAAGATTGTTTGTGCTTCCTCTTAATTTAGACACCTAAGAAGGGTTCCGTTGAATTGTTTCTAAAAAAGGGTATCACCAAGGATTCTATAAGGTGAGGTTTGACGTATAAAGGTCTTTTATTGGTTAGGTGTAAGGGTAAGTGGAGTGGTTACTTCTTTAAGGTAGGAAAAATTTTCTTGGTACCAGGGAGAATTAGGATCAACTATTTCACATACCGTCTTGGCCTTTGGTTTTTCATAGGTAGGGAGCATAATATTCTCAATGAGAAAATCACATCGCGAACTATGTTCAGACATGAATCTATCAAAGATCCAATGGTGTCCATGGCATCAGTTGCTTTATTATTTGTTCTTGGAATCTATTGGAAGATAATCTATATGAAATATTATTTCAGATCTTAGACCATTCAATGGTAGAGGAGAACTTTATTATCTTTTAGTTGGTATTCATCATTAACTTTCCCAATAACCAACTGAGAGTCACCAAGGACAAGTAAGCTGAAGATTTTCCACTGGATAGCTTGATGAAGTCCTATCACCAAGGCTTCATATTCTGAAATATTTTCCATGCTTACAAATTTCAACTTATAATATTTAGGGATGAGATCCCCTTGAGGTATCACGAACAATATGCCGGCCCCCGATCCATTCTTTGTATAGGACCCATCAAAGTATAGTTTTCATTGCATGCTCTCGGTAATAGTAATAATGGACTTATCTGGAAATTCTATAATGATAGGATGATCCACTTGAATAGGATCTTCTGCTAATTGATCTGTGGTTACTTGTCCCTTACTAGATTTTCAGTCCATGTAGATAATGTAAAACATGCTAAGAATCATAACCCATTTAGCATTGCGTCCAGTGAGAGCAACTTTAGATAGCAAGTATTTTAGTGGATCAACCTTTGCAACAAGTTGTATCTTATGATTAAGAATGTAGTAGCATAGATTCTATGTGTAGAAGACAATGACCAAATGAGATTTTTCAATAGCTGAGTAATTTAATTCATAGCCCTCTAAAGTTCTACTGAGATAATAATTGTCTCACTCTTTCACATTGTCATCTAGCTGTGCCAAAAGGGCACCCAGCGTGACTTCAGTAGCTAATGCGTATAAAATTAAAGGTCGGCCTAGAAAAGGCAAAACCAACACTGGAGGATAAGCTAGATACCCTTTTAGTTGTTCAAATTCTTTCTAACATAGGAAATATCATTGAAATCTTTGCGCAATAGGTGGGAAAAGGGATGTACTTTATCAACCACCTTTGACATGAATCTCCTGGTACACTAAATTTTTCCTTATAAACAGTTGTGCAACTATTTTAATGTTCTGGGGGGTGGAATTTCTAAGATGGCTCTTGTTAGAGTAATTTAGCAATTGCTCTTTAGTGCTTAAGTTTCACTTAGGCAGGTTCTTTAGTTTTAGGAAAGTTTCTATTTCCTAGCAGTTGCCCGTTTAGGGTTTCGACATCCTTTATAAGGATTGTCCTCTTTGTATTTCATGAGGAGATCAGTTTGTAATCTTTATTGTGTTAATAGAAATTATTTTTGTCACAATGGATTTGGGTTCTCTTTCATTTTGGCCGCCATAGCTTTCTGAATACTTCTATCCTCTTTCTGTCTTCTTCTTCTGTGTAACAGCCTTGCATGCAGGTGATCTTGGTTGCATTGCGTTTGAGCAATCTCAACATGGTATCAGAGCTTCGCTGTTGCAGCTTGTTTGAGTTTGGTGAGAGCTGTGGATCAAGCCCTCTCTTTCTGGGGTTTCTGGAGTTTTTTTTGTCACTTTGAAGGAAGCAGGAGCTTCTAGAGCAGATTGAGCAGAATCGGACACCGCCATTGCGTTCAGAAGGCCCGGGAGAGTCGAAATCACATAAAACTCGACCCCGTTTGGCCTCTGTGACCCCAGGGAAAAATATCGAGCCTACTAGGGTCGTACGGCTCAAAAATTGAGAAAAAATTCTCAAAAAACGTGTAAAAAATCATTGTTTAGGGCTCTATGGGCGCTGCCGCCAGCGCGCCGCTAGCATGCCGCCAGCGCGCCGCCGGCAGGCCACCCGCGCGCCGCTCAAAGGCAGCGCGCCGCCCAGGCACCGCCGCGCCCGCGCGCCGCCCCTTCTCTGCCCGGGCGCCACTCTCCATCCGCCGAGCCGCCACCACTGCCGGTGGAGCCGCCACCCGGCCACCGGCCCGCCACCGACCGGCGACAGAGTGACGTCATCCGACGTCAGCAGCCGGAAAATTACCTTTCCGGCATATTTTCAAATTTTCTGGCGATTTCAAAATTTTCCGGCCGCCATTTTTTTTTTCGGTAATGACGTCATGCTGACGTCAGCGACAAGTCTGTGATGGTCAAACGGCCGTCAATTTTTTTGCCGTGTCTAGTTTTTTCCAGGGAGCTATTTGTTTGGACCTCCTATTGGTTTTTTGCTCATAACTTGAGCATACGGTATCGTTTTTCGAAAAACGAAATAGCATCGGAAAGGTGTTTCCGAGACGGACGCATTGGTGCAGGTCTCATTTCCTAATTTCGCCATTTGGTTGCTGATTTTCACAGTCAAAGTCGTGCCTTTGTTTGTGCTCCTATTCGGCTTCTGGAACTCAGGTTTTCTCCTCATTTTTTGTATGCTTTCAGTAACTGATTACTTGTGGTGCTCAGGGGATAAAATATACATTGTGGGGGGGTGCATTTTACTTTCTGTAATTTACTTTCAGAAATAGACCCTTCTACTTCCGTCTTCTCTTCTCTCAATGTCGGACCCCTCTGTGGCCCGTCTGACACCCCATAACTATCACACATGGAAGCCACACATGACCAGACTCCTCATGTCACGAGGTTTATGGTCCTGCATGGATGCAGTTCAGCCAGTTCTTTAGAGGCCTTATGAGGCACTTATGCACAGGAACAGGATGGATGAGGCAATGGGCCTCATTGCCATGAATGT
>MU225679.1:1328887-1345703 GCA_018584345.1 Thuja plicata | reverse complement strand
CTGTGTTCACTATCATGGAGGTATGCCTCCTTTAATCTGTATTAAAGAGGGAATGCCCTCTTCAACTCCATCAAGTGGAGCTTTGTAATCCTACGCTTGTAGGAACTCTAAACTTGATATATTATTTATGGACTAAAGTCCCGGGCCAGACTGGAGGTTTTCTTCCCCGTTCTTTCCTACCAGTGCTCGCACGAACGGAGGAAAATGTAAAAGGATAAATTTTAAATAAATAAAATCAAGGCTTCGGCCATTTACTGATCAAAAAAGAAATAAAAAAAATTTAGATCAAATTAAATAAACAAGTTTTAATAAATTCCATATAATACAATTTACAAATTTTAAACTAAATAACAAAATTAATAGTTAAAATTTAAAGAAAATTAAAATAAACCTAATTAACAAAATTTAATAAGTTAAACTGATTATAAATTTAAAATTAAATTAAGAAAAAAAAATTAATAATTAAAATAAATCTAAATTAAAATTTTTAATTTAAAAAAATAATAAAACAAAATATTGAGAGGGGGGGGTCATGTGGACCCCACCCCCATCCCAAAGGTGGGCGCAACAGGTCTGCCTTGGCAGCCCGTGTTGCCTTGGCAGTAGCGCTGCCTTGGTGGCGCGTGGGGGGTGGGTGGTCCCCACTGCCCCCCACAAAAAAGTTTTTTTTTTTTTTTTTTTTAAATTTTGAATTTTGTTTTTATTTTTATTTTTCTAAAACATATATATTAACAATGTATAAATATTATTACAATTTTTGACTGGTTTAATTTTTAAAAATTTCTATATTTTTTTTTCCAGAAACTAGCAAGCAACATATTTTTTTAAATTTAATTTCTAAAGAGATTTTAAGGAAAGAGAAGCATAATTTTTTTTATAAACGAATTCATATCAACGTATGTAATTATGTTTCCTCTAAGGTTCGGATGAAGACCGATTTCCTTTTCTAAAAGAGATTTTTATAATTTAATTAACAAAATCAATCTGGTACAAGACATCAATTTCAACCAAAACTTAAGCAGTTCATTTTTAGTTTTCTAGGGTTTAGTTTCTACAATGAAAACCTAGTTTATTTTCTTTCTAAAATGATTCAAAATGATTATCAAAACCCTAATGCACAAACATAAATCATAAACTGAGCTAATCGTTATGCATTCTTTTCTTGTTTTATTCAAACACGAAGACCCAAAATTTTTGAGAACAAAATGGAGCAAGTGTGTATTCCAACCATACCTCAACCACTGAAATTATGCACCAAAGAATCTGAAGCTAAGAGTCTTGACCCTTTTCCAATTCGATCTCTGTAGCTGAATTCAGAAAACAAAGGCACCTACAACGAGCTATTTCCCAAACCAATCCAAAACTTGTAGCATAAACTTTTTCAACTCAATGAAAGAAAAATTTCCAGAGTTCTCCCAAGACTTGCATTCAAAATCTGTGTCTCTTCTAAAATGACAGAAAATGACTTCATAAAGGTTCAAACCCTAAATTTTTAATAAAATAGAGAAAGCACACAACTTTCCTTCTTTTGAATTTTTGAGAGAAAAAAATTCCTAAATAAAATTAAAATCCTCTTTAATTGAAATTTCATCTTAATTGATTTTTTAGAAAAAGGAAGAAAAACAACTTTCCTAAAAACATGATTATTCATTTATTTTAAATGCAAAATATATTAGATAAACTCATAAAAAAAAATCAAAAGCTTTTATCCATTAAAAATTGAATTAAAAATTCAATTTATATTCAATAATTCAAAGTTGAATTAAATATCCACTTTATATTTAATATTCCAAAATGGCATTTTAAACTATTTCAATAATTAAACATAGGTATTTAATTAATCATATTAATTAAATACACTACATTTAATATTTAGATAATTCAACAAACATGAACATGCGTATAATTAATTTTGACAATTAGTTAGCTCTAATAACAAATAATGACACTCAAACCGAAGACATTGAAAAACAACACAAACATTATAGCTAGGGGGTAACCTTGAATTCACATCCCTTGGACAAATTCGGGTAGGGTAGACAGACTGATTCTTGTCCAATCCTAGGACAAAGTAGGTTTAGGTTAGGGTTTTGGGTCTAATTGCTAGGTCCCCTCTTTACTATTTGAGATGTATTATGGGCACGCTCGCTCCTGCCAATTCAGGGAAGACGGTGCCTTGTACCTGAAAACCTATTGCAACAAGAACACGAATGTACATCGTGTATGCACCCTAAAATGGTCGCCTAGACTATGGGCCCCCATTCTTCAATTTTTCAAATGACAGAATCAAATTATCAATTTCCTAAATCAATGCCTTGCAATATTTTCAATTCATATCAATTTCCTTGATCAAATCATAATTAATTCAATTATTTCAATATTTCCTAAGGTTTGATCATTTTATCCATAATCTTATTTAATTAAAATAAAACATCCCTTTTAATTAAATAATATAATCTTATTTAATTAAATTAAAACATCCCTTTTAATTAAATAAAATAATCTTATTTAATTAAAAGAAAACTTCCCGTTTAATTAAATAAAATAATCTTATTTAAATGAAAATACCTCTTTTAATTAAATAAATAAAATCCTCACCTAAATCTCTCTTTGTGATGAAAAAAGGAAATAAATCAAATAAAAATTCATTTTTTCTCTACACTTTGAATGCACATATTTCTAAGTGGTGGACCTTTTCCTCTTACTTGCCTTTTTAGGATTTATCCCACATTGCTCTTGAGGATGCATTCCTCTCCACACTTTCCTTTATAAGGAGCCTTCTCCTTCTCATTTATCATCAAGATTTTATGTTATTGTTATACTGCACGTTCGAGAGCAATTTTGGAGGAAATTTTGAGCACTTAAGCTTGAACATTGCAACTTCTCTTTTCTTGTCTTCTTCTCTCATGCATCTATGGAAATCCATTTAGATTACTCTTTCACTTGCATGTTAGATTAGATTCATATTTCATTTCATAGAATAATCTTGCATGCGTATTTCATTTCATAGATTAGTTTTCTTTCATGCATTGTTATCATATAGAATAGGTTCCATTTTCATTTGCATGCATATTTGATGATCATGGATACTAGCATTCTTTATTTTCCTCTTTCAATCTCTCATTTTATGGTGTACTTGCATGCAGGGCACAAACTAGGTCTAAACTGAGGGCCTCCATTACAAACCCTTGCACTCCATGAATAAAGAGCTATGAGTCACCATTTGAGACCTCATTCTTGAGCAATATTGGATATAATGACTCATAGAAGTGTGTCAACATTTTAGCACACATTTTTGGCGCCCACCGTGGGGAAAAAAAATAATTTCTGGCATCATTTCATACTTCTTTTGATTAATCTATTTTTCGTTCGTACGGCTCTACAGAGAAGTTTCGCGTGAAATTTCTCACTGATCCACGTGAAGTTTCTCAATACTTCGCGGGCTCCTAGGTATTTCTTCATGTGGATTTTGGCATATCTTCGTGTGGAATTTGACATCATAAAGATTTTTTTTTATTTGCTATTTTCATAACAAGCTATTCTTATTTGTTGTTTTCATGTCATTTGTTTCCTGACTCGCATGGAATTTCTAGTTCTTCGCGGGTCTTTTGGCAGTTATTAGTGTGGCCCGTAGAGAATCTTTGCGTGACCTACGAAAGAATCTTTGTGTGGCCATAAAGAATCTTCGTGCGGCCTGCGGAGAATCTTCACACGGACTTTGGCACAAGAATTTTTCAATTTTCCATTTTTTGTATCTCTATTTTTTTTACCACTAATGTTTGATGTTTGCTGTGGTTTCTTGATTTTATTTTTGATACAACTTAACAGTGGTTTGCAAGACATTAACAAAGAAGACTAAAAATAAAGACTACTGACGAATCATCTTGCAGGTTGCCTTGATCGATTGAACGCTAAACATTGTGCTTGCATTTTGTTTTTGTTTTATTAGAATAGGAACGCACATGCAAGACTTCTAAAATGAACTTCTATTTGGTGTTTTAGGGATGAAAATGGTGTCAGGAGACTATGCTCTTGCCCTTTTGGGATGATCAAAAATCCAAAAACATTATTGTCATTTTCTTATTGTGTTTGAGTTGTCTTCTAAGTTTTTGTAATCCTAAGGAATTGCATGGATGTTTCCTCTCCCCTCACCTTCATGGATCTTGGGTAAAAGATAAATCCATACAAATCCTTTAGCATGGCTACCTCTTGAGAGCTTTAACAGAGCTGGTGAGAGTGGATTTCCCAATCGGTAACAGGATAAATCTAAACCCTTTCGAACCGGTATATAAAAAATGTCATTGTGATTAATCTCATAGTGAACAGGTGTTGATTACATTATACCAGGAAGAAGATATCCCTTAGTACCCTTGTGGTGCATTAAATCTACAAAACATAACTTTTGTAGGTTGGGAGGCCTCCATAACGGAGCTAATCTTCCACAAGTATAACCACCTGAACGAATGCCTTGACTAAAGAACTTTGTTGTAGTATCCAAAAACCCTTTATCTATTGGCGCAAAAGGTCAGAGACCAACTAAGACATCCCACATTTTCACAGCTCTTAGTAGAGACAACAGTCCCTTGGGAAGTGATTACCCTTGGGATTCAAAGCTTGGTGTGCCTGAGAAGTGAACTTCAGTTCATGTAGGAATTCAACAGATATTTCCTTGGCTTACCTAGGTTGTGGTGTGAATATTCTTTTTAAAAAAAACCAATCTACTTGATGTATCTTGCATGAGTGAAACATCAAAACATACACCAAACATCAAAGCAAACGTCAAAACGATCAACAACTCAAAATCAACACTCTTAAGTGTTAAACTGTCAAGTTTCTCGATTTGCTATCTTGTCACTTCCAGTCTTCCTTGATCAATTTGGATCAGATTAGGTCACTTATCCTACTGTTAGAAGCCTATTTTCACTTTGGATTCTTGTATTTTGACGTCTTGAACTAGTAATCTTTGATTTCAAGAGTGACCTTGCTTGGAGTTGGTGAGCTAGAAACTGTCCTTGTTGAGAAGATAAACCTCTGGATCCTTTGAGAACATGTTGGAGAGTTTTAGTAATCTCTTGTCCATTCACTTACATAAAAATTCAAATTCAATCAATATAACTTGGGTAAATCTGCCTCCTAATCCATATGTGTTAGGGTATTCACCCATTCAGTGAGCACTCTGTGGCAGTGTTGGTTTATGCCTCTTACAAAATTCTATCTTATCACCTCTCTTTTGGACAAGTGAGTGATTTTACTATCCTGGTGTGGTACCAATGTTTCTGAGGGTCATCTTATCACCTAGTACCTTTTATTTCATGCCAGTTACAAAAAGATATCAAGTAGATCAAGGAAAGAGACCTCAAGTAGTCTTTAACCAATTACCCTTAGTTCAAACTCGCCAAAAATGTAAGGTAAAAGAACCCATATTTGATCAATCACCCAAGAATAACTCAGAAGTTTGGTTTGATTCCAAGAGTCACCTTAGTGAGTTGATTACACCCTTAGCATCTTCTCACTCTGATATGGATATGAGTTACACAATGACTTGATGAGAGAGGGAAGAAATGGATAAATGCCTTGATGACATATTTGAAAGACATATAGATACCATTTTGTTTGGCAATTTCTCTTGTGAAAGTAAACCATTCTCACCCCTTATCTCAACTAGATATCTGGATGTACACCAAAGGGCTGAAAGAGGTAAGAGGCAAGCCTATCAAGAAGAACAATCACAACATGAAAACCAAGATGATGAACCTTATGACACTCGTGTGAATGCAACATACACCAATGAATTTTTTAGACATTCAAGACCAAGTTCATCTCTCAAAACATCTTCAAGATACACGAGTGAAAGACTTAAGAAAATTGAGCGTGAAAAGAAAGCCTTCCTAGATGAACAAGCTAAAAAGGAAGAGCAATTTAGACTCCTAGAGTTCGAGAGACAAACCTTGTTGGAGATAGAAATGAAATCCTTCTAGGAAGAGAAATATAGACTCTTGTCTCAACAACTTAATGATCAATTTAACAACATGCGTGATGGTGGTGGAAACAACTCTCCTCTATCCACCCCTCCTAAGACTCCATGAAGTGGAATATGTTCAAGAACTCCGTCATGATCTCCTAGCCATAGAGGAATAAGGGCTTCAAGAGATGATCATTATAGGAGATGAAAACCTCTTAGGAACTCAAGATAACCTTCACAATGTGCTCACCATGGTTCACAATATGGGGGTAGTAGCTCGAGTTTTGATCTCAACTCCCAAGACTTCATGAAGATACAACAAGAACCAATCTTCCAGTAGTATGTGGAGAGATACATAGAGAAAAACAAAGACAAGTTCCTAGAGAGTTTAATCAACAAGGGCACTAGAGTCGCCTACAACTTTGATGTGGACAAGAAGATTAAGAAGCAAGGTCCATCTCAAGAAGAAGAGATCAAACAAATTAAGAGTATGATGGAAAAGATGTTGGCACCCAAGAGTTCAATCTCACTTGATTCAATTTTTCCTAATCCTTTTGAAAAAATTATTAGCATGAAAGAATTACCTAGAAAGGTTGAGATCCCTCAATATGACAAGTATGATGGGAATGGAGATCCACATGATCACATGTGTTAATTCTATACCACGAGTTTTGAGTTCTATCAAGATGACTAGTACCTCATGAGATTTTTCCCAAGGAGTCTTAAGGGTCAAGTGATGGAATGGTTCACCAAAATAACACCCCCCCCATTAAGACTTCCAAAGAGCTTGTCCATAAATTTGTACAACACTTTTCATACAACCTTTCAAGGTCTATCACCATGTTGGACTTATGCAACTTAAAGAAAAATCAAGGGGACTCCTTTGTTACTTTCTTGAAAAGGTGGATATGATAATGCTCTTGCTACCCTAGGACCATCCCTGAAAATGAGAAGATTGACATCCTTGTTAGTAACTTGATTCCCAAAATGTGGTATGAAGTTAGGAATATGGTTTTTGGTTCCTTTGACACCATCGTTGAAACTGCATGTAGGATTGAGGATGTTTTGAAAGAACAAGGAATTCTGACCAAACATGGAAACAAGAACAACAACACTGGTCAAAATAACAACAACCCTAACAAGGATAAAGGAAAGAACTCACATTGGAATAGGAAAAAACAAGTGGTCAATGATGGAGTTGTGGACTCCTCCCAACCCTAAGATAAATTTGTGCTCCACTTGTCAAGTGTTGTTCAAGCCATGATACTCAATGCATCTAATCAACAAGCGAACAAGCCAAGCTACCAAGATAGGCCTAAGAAAGAGATATGTAAGTTTTCAAAACTTGGTGATTCATATGAGGATGTCTTGAAAACACTCATTGCCAACAACCTTGCACATCCTCAAGATCCCGCAAAGCATTATATACCTGATGTTAACCCACATTGTTGGGATGAAAAATCCTTTTGCAAGTTTCACAATGGCATTGGACATGATATTAAGAATTGTTGGAAACTCAAACATATCATCCAAGATCTCATTGAGAATGGAAAACTTAAGGTAGATGGATTGAACACCAATGCCAATCATATGTCATTCAAAGAACCTTTGCCTAAGCATGAGAAGGGGGAAACCTCTAAAACTAAGAATGGAAAAGATGAGATCAGTTACACTTACACGAATGCAGAGAATGTTGTCAACATGCTTAAAGTTGTAGAAGATAATGTCAACATGATAAGGGATAAAGATCCCTATGGTGATGGTCTAGAGTTGGACTCTCCTCCTATCTTTGATAAAGAACCCATCGTGGTGCTAAGGGGTCCTAACTCTAGAGTTTCATCTCAAACTCTCAATGTTGTCACATGAAGTCAAGGTCCCCTTGTCATTAGAGGACCTAGTTCAAGTCAACCAAGTAAACCAAAGAAAGTGACATCCAAGAATGTCACCTCAAAACCAATAGTCAATCTTAATTCAAGCTATAATCTTGTCAATCAGTTGCAAAGAACCCCAACACAAATTTCGATCTTTGAGCTCTTAGAGTTATTCCCAAGACACAAGCAAGTCCTTAAGGATGCTTTGCGCACAACGGAAATCCCCAACAACTTAGACGTTGATCAATTCTAGAACATGGTTAACCATATTTCTATCCCTCATTACCTTAGTTTTTTGGAGGATGATGATAAAGCTTTGAGCCACCCACACATTCTCGCCCTTCATATTGAGGTCATGATCCAAGAAACCTGTGTTAGGCGCATGTTGATAGATGGGGGTGTTGGGATTAATATTTGTTCCTTTAGTATTTTGAAAGAGTTGGGTTATTCTAAAGAAGTCATAGATACCAGGAAAAAGATCACCATCAAATCCTATGATGAGGTGGAAATAATTTCCAAGGGGTTGTCCATCCTTCTTGTTAGGATTGGCCCTGTTGAAAAAGATATTTTATTCTAAATAGTTGATGTTGGTCCCCTTGCGTACAATATCTTACTTGACAGACCCTGGATTCATGATATGCAAGTAGTTTTGTCTACCTATCATCAGTGTGTTAAGTTACCTTACAATGGAAAAGAGATTTGTATGCCTAGGGATAACACTTTATCTATTAACTTAGTTTTAGCGGGTACTCATGTTCCCCTCAATAGAGAATCATAAGACTTTGATGCAACCTTAGCTGAATGTAAAGACAAATTCAAGTTAGTAGAACTTGGCATGGGGCGGTATAAACTCAATTCCCTCACAACACTACTAGTTTCACCTCGGTCTTATGGAAAGCCTTCACAAGAAATGAGACCTTCCTCTTTAGCTATGACTTTATTTGGCATGTTTGTAGAGTCCTCAATGCCTATTCAATATGAGAAAGAAGAGACAGTTGTTAGAGACTGGATTTATAGAGAAGAGAAATACATGCACAATGAGAACTTCTATCCCTCTCCTAAGGCTTATGGAAGAGGATATAATTTTTTCAAATAGATGGGCTATCCCAAACATGGCCATCTTAGTCACAGATTGGATGCTAGAGCCGAACCCCTTGATCATAATCTTTTTGGATGCAAGTCTAAGAAGTTGGTTGGCCTAGGATTTAAATATAACAAAAAGAACACTAATCCTATCCTTGATGAGTTGGATAGTGAAGACAAACTAGAATACATACCTAATTTGAAAAATCAGCAAGATAGGTGTGAAGATTGGGTCCCTTCCACTAATCTCCTTTAGGGAGATTCAGATACTCTAGTCACTCCTAAGATAGTTGCAACCTTAGAACAAGATGAATCAGATTTAGAAGATCCTTTCAGAGAAAATCTATGAAAGAATCTTGTTTGTTTGATGGAAAGTGAAGGTGTTACCCTTGATGACACTAGAACTTCCACATCTAGAAGTCCCAAACCTTCATGGTGTAAACATCCTGGTCAAAGTTTAGAAACAAGTTCATGTGAGTATGAATGGGACTCCTTCTCTGAGCCTTCCATAGTTGACATGGATGTTGATGTCATCCATGCTTATAGTTCTCAACCTGAGGTAGCTGACAAGTCATGTGTAGGATTAGAGGATTTTAACCCATGTGTTGCCTTAGTGGATGATTCTTCACTTGTTAGGATGAATCTCAATTTGGGTAGCTTAGAAGGATACTTGACAGACTCTGACTCTTCGATCACAAAAGATGATATCATTCACATTTACAACCTTGAATCGATCATCAACTTACATCTTGTTCATCTTGACCTCATTGATTGGTCCCAACGCTATCAAGAACCCAAGCTCTTAATGTTTCAAAATGATTATGAGATAGCATGTTACTTTAATGCCCTTGAACTTGTAGTCTCTTCCACCAATGAACCGGTTACCAGCATGACAGAGCCAGACTTCAAGTACCTTAGTCACAAAATAAAAAGAAAAGAAAATCAAAAGAATAGGAGTTTTGATGGTGAAAACCACTATTTGGCAGTGTTAGAACCAAAAAAAGTAAAAATAAATGATGTATCCAAGGGTGAAAACCTCTTTGAGGCACCTAAGGATGAGGTACTTGATCGTCTCCCTAGCTAGTTTCAAGATAGATCTTCAGTTCTTATTGAACCAACACAAGTAGTCAATTTGGGTGTAGATGAGGCTCCACAAATAGTTCACTTGGCTGAGTCCTTGTCACCACAAGAAAAAGAAGCTTACACTAAGTTCTTATAGAAAAATAAGATCAACTTTGCATGGACTTATTCAGATATGCCAGGGTTGGACACTAATCTTATCATGCATCACTTGTTTGTAGCTCTGGGTGTCAAACCAGTTAAACAAAAATTGAGAAAGATGCATCCTCACATAGCTCTACTAGTCAAAGAAGAATTAGAGAAACTCCTTGGTGCACGATTCATAAGAGCTATTGCCTATGTCGAATGGATATCAAACATTGTACTAGTTTCTAAACATGACAAATCCTTTTGATTTTGCATAGATTTTAGAGATGTCAATATAGCATGCCCAAAGGATGGCTTTCCACTTCCCAATATAGACATGACAGTGGATATGACTGCAGGTTATGAGATTTATTCCTTGATGAATGGTTTTTCCAGATACAATCAGGTTAAGATAGCTCGTGAAGATCAAGAAAAGACTGCATTCACTTATGCATGGGGTACCTATTGTTGGAACGTTATTCCTTTTGGATTAAAAAATGTAGGAGCCACCTTTCAATGAGCTATGACAACCATTTTTCATGACATGATGCATAAAAACATGGAAGATTATGTGGATGACACCTTGGCCAAGTCTAAGAAAAGAGACACACACTTAGATGATTTAGAAGTCATTTTAGATCGCATGGAATAATTTCAACTAAGGTTAAATCCTAAAAAGTGTGCATTTGGAGTCACCTCTAGAAAACTACTAGGATTCATCATTTCAGTAAGAGGAATAGAGGTAGACCCTAAAAAATTCCAAGCAATCATAGATATGCCACCTCCTAGAAACATTAGTCAAATGAGGAGTCTTCAAGGACATCTTCAATCCATAAGGAGATTCATTTCATAGTTGGCAGATAGAGCTCAACCTTTCAACAAGAATTTACACAAAGGAGTCAAATGTGTTTGGAATGAGGATTTTAAAAAGAGCATAGATCAAATCAAGAAATGCTTGGGAAATCCTCCCATTTTAATGCCTCTTATCCTAGGGAAACCACTTATTCTATACATTTGAGAAATAGAATCTTCCTTGGGGGCATTACTAGCTCAACTTGATGAACATGGGAAAGAAAGAGAAATATACTACATTAGCAGCACTTTTGTTTCATATGAGGTTAACTACACCAGCATTGAGAAATCTTGCCTTGCAGTTGTGTTTGCTTCCCAAAAGTTGCAACATTACATGCTTGCGCACACTATACACCTCATAGAAAAAATAGGTCCACTCAAGTATTTACTAGGTAAGGTTTCCCTCACAGGTAGACTTGCTAAATGGATGATGATCCTTTCAGAGTTTGACATAGAATACATTGAGCATAAACTAATCAAAGGAAAAGCCATATCAGCTCAATCGATTGATTTCCCAATACAAGATAATGCACCTATTCAAGTTGACTTTCCAAATGAACACCTCATGTATATGACTAAAAGAACATGGAAGATGTTCTTTGATGGATCCTTTATGCAAAATGGTTTAGGAGTTGGTGTGTTGTTTCTTTCTCCTCATGGGTACATGATTCCTAAAGTCTTACAAGGTATTGTTCCCATGTACAAACAACATTGTTGAGTATGAAGCTTTAACAAATGGACTTAAGATGGCCATAGAATGGAGAAACACAGAGTTACACATCTATGGGAATTCACAGCTGATAATCAACCAAGTCAAAGATGAATATCAAACAAAAAAAGAGAAATTGGTACCTTACAAGCAAATAGTTGATTCCTTGAAATGATACTTCACCTTTTTCATGTTTTAGAAAATTCCTAGAGCAGAAAAAAAAGCAGCTGATGCTATGGCTATAATTGCTTCACTTCTTCAGTTAGGGAAACATGAATCCAAATTTGAATTCCTGGTGGAAGAGCTACATCACCCTATCTTTAACTCCTAAGAAAGTCGTGTCATTTGTACCCTTGTTGGTCATGATTCATCCCATTATGGTGCCATTTAACCAATCTGAACATAGAAACCTTACCCAGAATGCCTCTTTCTATTCCCTTATCTCTGGTGATTTGTATAGGAGGGGTCTAGATAAAACACTTCTTAGATGCTTAGAAAAGGAAGAATTCAACCAAGCGTTAGTTGACATCCACAAGGGCATCTATGGGGGACATTCCAATTTTCTTGACATGGCCTGGAGGTTTCTTAGGGAAGGGTACTATTGGCCTACGATGCAGATTGGTGCAGTAGCTTTTGCAAAGTCATGTGAAAAGTGTCAAAAACATGGTAACCTGATACATGCTCCAGGTAGGGAGCTCATTCCTTCTATATCTCATTGGTCATTTTAGTGTTGGGACTTTGATCTTATTAGGTAGATTCATCCCAATTCATCAGGTGGACACAAGTTTATTATCGCTACTGCTGATTACTTCACTAAATGGGTATAAGTTGTCCCACTTTCTATTGCCTCGGGCAAGACAGTCTCTCTATTTATTCTTAACGATATCATCTGTCGATATGGAGTGCCTTCTAAGATTATCATTGATAACGGAGGCTAGATAAAAAATAAAGACCTTAAACAACTCTTCAACAAATTCAAGATTAAACAATATTGTTCCTCCATTTACTTCCCGCAAGGAAATGGTCAAGCAGAGGCATCAAACAAAACCATTCTTAATATCCTACATAGAATAGTTTGTAAGAGTGGTAGAGATTGACACTTATAGATAAATTCAGCTTTGTGGGCCTATAGAATGAGTATCTATACTCCTACTGGGGCTACTCCTTTTTCCCTTACATATGGCATTGAAGCAGTGTTACCTTTAGAGGTTGATATTCCTTCACGTAGAGTTTCCCTCAAAGGTGTAGTTACAGATGAAGACTACCGCACAATGAGACTTCAGGAGTTAGAACTTCTAGATGAGAAACTTCAAGCGTCATTGGACCATATGAGGGTTTATCAAAAGTGCATGTCCAAAGCCTTCAACAAAAAGGTTCGTCCTAGAGAATTCCATGTGGGAGATCTTTTCCTACATGAAAATCCTAAGAATCAACATCATAGAGATCAAAAGGGAAAATTTGAACCTAATTGGCTTGGACCTTACATCATTACAACAAATTTTGGGTCAAGTTCTTATTTACTATCTATAGTAGAGGGAGAGAAGCTTTGTGATCCTATCAATTTCTTGCACCTAAAGAAGTTCTATCCATGATGCCCATTCTGTCTAGGGGCACCCATTGTACATACTTATTGATCCTAAAAAAATGCAAAAAAATGATATATTGTCAAAAAATGCTAAAAATTAGAAAATGTCCTAAAAAATGGTCATCTTAGTGAAAACCTAGCAATAGGTGCTTTGATGTATCTCCAAATAAATTATATATTCCAAAAATAAATCAAAAAATTAAAAAATTAAAAAATTCATAAAAAAAATAGAAAAAGTGCCTTGGTGAAAACCTGGAAACAGGCGTATTGATAGAAAAAAAATGCAATAAAATCCAAGTGGTGAAAACTTGGAAATGGGTGCTACTTGAGGCCTTTGCACCCCTGTTTCTTAGTGTGTGTCCTTGACACTTAGCCTTTCTCGATCATGCCTTGTCCTTGTTGCCTTGGTTTGGAATTGGTCTTTGTATTTGTCTAGGGGGCATAACTGTGTTACCTTCAGTCTCTTGGATGTGTTAGTTTTTAGGACATCTCACAAATGGTATTTTTCACAACCACCCCAACTATTTTTTTTAACACAACCCCTAACATCGAGTGTTTTTCAACACTTATCGGTTTGGTCTTACCTAGTTTTGTCATGTGATCTTACATACTTGCAAGCATTCGATCCTTATACTCGGAACTCAGTATCAATTAACACACTTGAATTTTTAAACACAACACTTAATGCTTGAGCTATGTCATGATCTTTTCTTTGTGTGCTGACTGTTATTCATTTTCTTTGAGTGTCCTTGTCTAATAAGTCTCTTCGGGATGCATAGCTAGATGACTTGGGACATGGGGCATGTTTTTATTTTCTTTCTGCTTGTAGGTGTAGTCTTGAAACTCTAGAGTGTCTCTTTTTGTCCCCTTGAAACACTTAGGATATTTGAGGCATCATCCTTGACTATTTTTGTACAACCGTTCTTATGGTAATCCCGACATCTATGCCTTGATGTGAGTGTGGTTTTGCTATATTAAATTGGGTAAGCTAACATCAAATTCATCTTCACTTTTATGTCTTTTATGCTTATGTTAAAATCATTCCAAATTCCAATCCGATATAAATCACATTCATATCTTCATAGTTGCGCTGGTTACTAGTAATGATTGTGTGATTTTACAATGTCCATTAATAATGGCCCAATGATGAAAATAAGTTCCTTAACATTGTCTAATGAATGATGAACACAAAATCCTATGTTATAGTTTCTTTATTGCAAGTACACCTTTGCATTTTCATGTAGCTTGCATTCTTAGACTTCATGTTAATTTGCATTTTTAGGCTACATTATGAGTTTGAGAGGGTTTTCCTTCATCTTTCTTGTGGAATTTTAATCAACTGTGGTCATGTTTTGATCTTTTTCATTTCCTTATCTTTTTTTGTGATCTCAATCAAAATTTGCTATCTTAAACAGTTGATTGATTTTGGGGCATTCTCTCTCTTAAGGCCAATTCTCTTTCTTCTCTCCATTTCTTTCCACCTCTTCCAAACTTCTATCTTCCATTCGCTTTCACCCCACTTCTTTTCTTCTAATTCAACCTTGGGGCATAATCTTTCGTACTTGATGATCTACCTTGGTTTTGTGATCCTTATATCTTTCATCTTACATCAAGAACCTTATCTTTAGTTTGATTTGATCAAATTTATCAATTTGTTGTTTCTCCTCTATCTCATTTCTATTTTGATCACGAGGGGCTAGTACCTCTAAAACTTCAATCCTCGATTCAACTGTATCAATCCTATCAATTGCTCCTCTTGGAGAAACCTTGCTTGAGATTATTATCTTGGACATGTCAATTACCTATTTACAGGGGTGTTGACCTTGCCTTTTTCAAACAACTTATCTTTGTCCTGATGTGTTCTCATCCATCGATCACACGTCTGGGTTGTTTTGTGATCCCAAATCGATCTCACACTTCCACTGGATTCTTTGACTACATGTGTTCCCATAAATATCACACATTAGTCAAAGAGGAGAAAATGTATGCACCATAAAATGGTCGCCTAGACATGGTCAATTTATCAAATGACAGAATCAATTTATCAATTTCCTGAATCAATGCCTTGCAATATTTTTAATTCAAATCAATTTCCTTGATCAAATCATAATTAATTCAATTATTTTAATATTTCCTAAGGTTTGATTATTTTATCCATAATCTTATTTAATTAAAAGAAAACATTCCTTTTAATTAAATAAAATAATCTTATTTAATTAAAATAAAACATCCATTTTAATTAAATAAAATAAACTTATTTAATTAAAAAAAACCTTTCATTTTAATTAAATAAAATAATCTTATTTAAAATAAAATCCCTCTTTTAATTAAATAAATAAAATCCTCACAAAAGGAATGGGGTTTTGATGGATAAGGGCTATAGGGCCCGACAACATAAGATGGAGGTAATTAACTCCATTGCCTAAAATCCCTACCCCTATCACACCAAAACCCCACCCTTTTGTGGGGGGAAATCTAATAAAAAAGGTAAAGATTGTTGCTCTAATGGTTCAATGATTAGTGATACAAAGTATTTACCTCCTCATAATAGAAGGATGGAGAGGCCTTCATCATTTTTAGTTAGTAATAACAGGAGGAATCATGATTTTAACAATGCTCTATTACCTAAAGCTTTAAAGTCTACAGCCTATACGCCACCACATAGGTGAAGTATCCAACAGAAATCAGGTAAGGTTAATCATGTTTGGCACTTTGGTACTATTATTATGGAATATGATACCATTTTGCAGCAACACAAGCACCTAGCAGAGATGGGTGTGATTTGTATTTGGCAAGGCATGGGAGTACCCGTTAATGATTTGATTACAGGACTATCAATACAGTTACCAAGGGAGGTAAGTATATCACACCTTATGGATTATTTCATTTATGTAGATTGCAAAAACAAGGAACTGAAAAATAGCATTATGGAAAAAAAGGATATTAAATTTAGAAACATATACTTTTCCATATTTGATTGGTTGCCACTGTTCAACCCAATGCGTCTAAAGGATTTTAGAATAGAAAAGGCAGTCTCTTTAAAAAATCTGCCTTTGGAATTATCCAGTAAGGAAATCATAATTACAATAGGAAATAAAATTGGAAAGTTCATTAGGATTGTAGAGCCAACACTTAATCAAGCTGACAAAACAATCATTACGAAAATGGACTTTCATCAAAAATGCATCTCTCTCATTCAATTAAATTTTGAATCTAACTCTGTTACAATCAGTCCCATAATTCTAGAGAATTTTATCGAAGTTAATGCTAAATCCCAGGAATCACTCAAGAGTATAAACCTCTTAACTCAACTCAATAAAGTAATGGAGGTTGAGTTTTTCAAGGATAAAGGTGGCTTCTCTATTATTCCTATAAGGAATCAAAGAGTAGATAGGCCCTCCCCCTCATCATTGTCTAACACATGTCTGAACAACTTGGTATCCACTCATGCCCAGGGAAATAAGGAGAATCTTATCTCTGAAATTGGTTTGGATATGAACAAAAATTCTAGTACTGGTATCCAAAAGGATAAAGGTAATTTGGAAAGC
>MU225679.1:1303367-1328787 GCA_018584345.1 Thuja plicata | reverse complement strand
ATGTGGATTAACCATTGTAGATGGAAGCTGTGTTTGTCTTATGATACAAGTACCAAATAATGTAAGGAGAAAGGGACTATACCTAATTAAAGAATTAAAAAATAGAATAAGGAAATAAATGATGCATAATACCTATTGAACAACTGAATCATCTAGCCTTTGCAGATTCTAGAATGATATTTTATGAAATTATTGTATGAAGGGTAAAGATGGATCAGTAAAAGCAACATTTGTAAGTTCTTACAGAAAGGTGGGTATGCCCACTAAAAGAATGTAATTGTAATAAACCATAGAAAATCATTAAGTAGTGGGAATGCCCACAGAATTTTGTAATAATCACTTTCAAAAAACCTCGACAAGTGTCGAGACGTGGGTATGCCCACGGTAATTATGTATTCAACAAATCTCGGCTAGTGTCGAATCGTGGGTATGCCCACATAATTTTGTATAAGTATAGGACCAATGGTCCCGAGCAAGGCTAGAGGTTTTCTCAACCCCGCTCTTTCCTACCAGCGCCTGCAGCGAGCGGGGTCACACTGTTAAATTTATTTATAATAATAAAAAATCTTTCAGGGCTTCAACCTTTTACCGATAAAAAAAAATAAAAAATAAAAAATAAAAAAAAATCCTCACCTAAATCTCTCTTTGTGATGAAAAAAGGAAATAAATCAAATAAAAATAAATAAAAATTCTTTTTTTCTGTACACTTTGAACGCACATATTTCTAAGTGGTGGGATTTTTCCTCTTACTTTTAGGATTTATCCCACATTTCTCTTGAGGATGCATTCCTCTCCACACTTTCCTTTATAAGGAGCCCTCTCCTCATTTATCATCAAGATTTTATGTTATTGTTATGCTGCAGGTTTGGAGAGCAATTTTGGAGGAGAGTTTGAGCACTTGAGCTCGAACATTGCAACTTCTCTTTTATTGTCTTCTTCTCTCATGCATCTAGGGAAATCCATTTAGATTACTCTTTCACTTGCATGTTAGATTAGATTCATATTTCATTTCATAGAATAATCTTGCATGCATATTTCCTTTCATAGATTAGTTTTCTTTCATACATTGTTATCATATAGAATAGCTTCCATTTTCATTTGCATGCATATTTGATGATCATGGAGACTAGCATTCTTTCTTTAACCCTTTGAATCTCTCATTTTATGGTGTACTTGCATGGGCAAAAACTAGGTCTAAATTGAGGGCCTCGATTACAAACCCTTGCACTCCATGAATAGAGAGCTATGAGTCGCCATTTGAGACCTCATTCTTGATCAATCTTGGATATAATGACTCATAGAAGTGTGTCAACATTTTAGCACATACATCCAATATATATCATAGAAAACAATGACATGGATCGGTCGAACATGTGGATCTCACAAATGCAAGTAACTATGTCTTTTTCCTCTACCACACCAAACACGCCATACATACATAAACATGTAACCTAACCATACACATGAGAATATGGGGTAAGTACTCGTAACATCTAATATAATACATAAGCAATAATCATCATGAAACCTCATCTATTTCTAACATATGATATAGAATCATAAATCCATAGATAATCAGCTAATTGAGAAAGTATATCAACATAGCCCAAAAGAATCTAACATAATCAACTGAAATAATAGCCTAAAAGAGTACGACACTAGAAACTAAAAGCAACCTAGGGGTGGGTTCTCTTTTAGGCTATACTCTAGAGAAATTAACCTAAACATGAAACTATGTTTGCAGAATATTTTTTTTAAAGTTTACAAACAATAACATACATTAAAGTGGAAGCAATTACCATTTACTCACATGAACACATGCAAGCATAGATTAAAAAACTTGAGGGTTCCATGACGTAGAATTACATAAGACCAAAACTCAATGATTGAGAGGGGGGGTGAATTAGGAACCAATAAAACTTAATGCTTTTAATCCACAATTAGATTAGCTTATTTTTTTGCATGCATACAATTTGAAAGTAAAGAATCAGACACAACACATAACACAATATTTGGTTACCCAAAAACCTTCCAAAAGAAAGTAAAACTAGGGTGGGGATGATACCCACAAGATTTAGTACTACAGTATAAATTTATCCTGTTAAAGCTTACAATGACCACTTCTAATGGTCTGCCCTGTTACGAGCATAGAAAGGACTGTTAGGTCCACCTTGTTAAAGTATTTTGTACAATACAATAAGTAATGCAAATCTGCTAAGAGATTTAAAGAAAGGAGTGTTAGTTTCACCTTGTTAAAGGATTTTGTTGATCCACCTGTGAGAATGAACTAGTTGATGATCTTCTCTATGTAACTGTTATTGTTGAATAAGATCCTTTGAAATATAACTGATCACCTGAATGTGATAGATAAGTCTTTGTTGTCCTGAACACTTCTGTACTTAACTCAAACTACCATTTGTATAAAAATATCCATCTTCTAATTATACGCATATACTCTTCTACTTCATTCTCTATTTTGGATAAAACAAACTATCTTACATATATATCTTTATCCAACAAATAACTTTGTAAGTCAGCTTGCAATAAACAAATATATATTTAACAATATATGCAAAGTTAGCTTCAAACTGTCACTCGGGTCCAAAAGACTACTCGGGTGATGCTGAACACTTGGGAGACACTGTATACTCGAGCAACTCTGTATAGTCGGGTAACATTGAATGACTAAGTGTTTTGACACTAATTGACAATATGTCTTGCCATAAGGTCTACAATCTCCCCCTTTGGCATTAGTGACAAAAACACTTATCATTAAAATCTATATCTGATATATCAAAACTCCCCCTTACTGATTGCTCAGGTATTGACATTTTCTCTACTGCTCAGGTCTGACTGACTCTATTTTTGTATTTTTCAAAATTGTTATTGTAGCATATATCTTCTACACTATTCATTGTACATGTGATATTTACAATGACATTTCACTCTTATACAATGATATTTCCCCCTTATTTTTGACAAGAATTCAAAAAAAAATGTCATCTATAGGGTTATCCTAAAGTAGGATAGAAAAGCACTATGTACCTTCAAAATTTGAGACAGAGTGTTGTCCCAATTATCCTGTAGCACCTTCAAGATCTGTAATTCAACTTTTAGTTCTACAAATAGCTCTATCATCCGCTCGGCAACTGAGAATTTGTTTTCATGGATAAGAGTTTTAGCATGTGTTATATGTTTCTATATTCCATCCATGTGTGGTA
Source organism: Thuja plicata (assembly GCA_018584345.1). NCBI lineage: Eukaryota > Viridiplantae > Streptophyta > Pinopsida > Cupressales > Cupressaceae > Thuja > Thuja plicata. The sequence continues at coordinate 1,325,566 of MU225679.1, read as the reverse complement.
GAAGTTGGCTCTGAATGGTTGTAAGAGATTCTCTGATTCTTGCTTCTTCTCTCAACACTTCAGCCTGCAAATCAGTAAGATACTTTATTTTCATGAAGTAAGCAGAATTGGTGCTCAGGTCAAGTGCTAACTACCTTGCACTTTCCTTCATGTCAACATATATCTTTACTATCTTATTCTTTATTTTCATGGTAAAGTTAGAGGAATCACTCAACTTTACAAATAATACTACCACATTTTTCACAGTGGTTTCTAGAGTGCTGATAATCTGTGTAAGTTGCACCTAGTCAATTGCAATCTTCTTTGTAATGCCCTCTAGAACCTTGTTCTCAAATTTCTTCTATGTCTTCTCAAGTAACTTCTCCTCACCATTCATGTTTGTGTTTAACTTGTGCACTATTTCAACAAGTTGGTCCATTATTGAGTCACTTTCATTGACTTCAATCTGCAAAGAATCTACAAATATGTTTTTTACATCTTCAAGTACTTTGTTTCTTTGTTTTTCCTTTCTGATTTTCTACTGTGAGGCCCTTTTCTTCCACAGTTCTCCCAAAATCTCCATTTGTTCTATAGATAGGTTGGATAGATACCAATTAGGAATCACAATCTCTTTATCCAAATCTATCTCATCAGTTATTGTTGCCTCTGATTTAGGACTCGGTGAAGGAACAATTTCCTTACCTTTATCCACCTTATCCTTAATATCAGTATTCAATCTAATTAGGTCATTGACCTTTATAATACCAATTTTTGGATGAACACTTACTGATGAATCAAAAGTAGAAATGTCTACCTTGCCTTTCATTGACCTAGGTGTGCATGTATCAGTAGTAAGAGGAGCATGTTTCTCGGGCTTTGTCTATTCTGATGTAGATTATGCAACCTTGTCTTTGCTCAGAGTCACTATACTATGCATGGGAGATTGGGGTAGTGATGGCATTACCTCAACTAAAATCTTCTCTACATTAGACTCTTCAATGGTCTGTACCTTGGGTAGAGTGTCATCATTTCCTTGTGCTCGAGGGTCTGAACTTGGAACTTCTTCCTTCACATTGCTTTCTGTAATCTCAAATATTGATTTCCACACTAATGTGGCACGCTGAGATTCTTCTTCTATATTCTTGTTTAATATTTAAAATGCCCTGAATCTGGGGGTGTGATTATTCTCATATTTTCTCAAGGGTTGTTTCACTTCTTTTCCTTTCATTGCAAGCATGACCTACTTCAATGTCTCTTCCCTTATATCTCTTTCAATTTGTACTGCATTCTTCCAGGGAATAGAGACTGCCTTAAATAATTCTTCAATCATATAACTCTTCAACTCAGAAGGGTCATATTTCCACTTTGCCATTTTCTCCACCACTACTTTCTCAATTTTCTTCTTTTCTTCTTCTGTCCTAGAAACATACTTCAGTGATTTAAAAGAACTCACGGCTCTTCTTTCTTTAAGGTCTTTGATCTTTTGATCAAGTGTGGGTGTGGGTTTAGTGAAGACCATAGTATCTTCTTCATCTTCATCCTCTTCATCACTTAATATAATATTTCTCCTTGATCTTATTAGAGTGACAATAGGAGAAGTACCTTTTTCCTTCTTTTGTCTAGGTGTTATCTTCGTCTTCTTCTATGGAGGATTAACATCAGTTTCTTCCTTGTCAGATTAAATTTCCTCTATCTCCTTTGTTTTAACTATTTCCTCTTTGCTCTTAGATATTGAAGGAGAGTCAGAGGTCTTGCCATACTTCTTCTTGAATGTATCAAGTCTCTTTCTTCCTCTCTTCAATATCTTAGGAATCTCAATTTCCAAAGATATCCTTCTCTTAGCTTCCTCATAGGTTCCAAAGCAAGGTTCCTTTGGATTGATAGGTTCATTCAAAAAATCTTCTATGATATCTTTAGTGTCCTTATTATTAAATTTATATGGAAAGGGTTGTACCCATGCAACCCTAGGCTTTACTGCTTGTATATACACTTTATCACAATCAACTAGAAAATAGATTTCTTGTTTGTACTTCTCAACTAGTTGTTTGGGAATTTTATATCTACTCTACATTTTCTGTTTGAAACTTTCAAAGTATCCATCCATGATACTATCAAAATTATCTCCCATCTCAGCTAGGATATCATTAATTTGATGGATGATTGGTCTATCCCTTTTCCATGCTATTGTTCCTTTGGAGGGAAAGAAATTCTCAAAATAAAATAGTATGCAGATTAGAAGAGAACCAAACTTACATGAATTTTTTTTTGATACTCAGATCCTCTCCATGTTCTTTCTCAATTGAGTGAGTTGCAATTCTACTAGGTCGAATACCAGATTCTTCTTGACTACTTTATAAGCTAGGTCAAGAGCTTCACATGCAACATTGTTGGGTCTGCTTGAGCTGTATATCTTGTGTGCTATCACATGAATGCAAAATTTCATCTCCATATCTATTACTCTATTGAGTCTCATGCCTCTATCGTCCCATTCGGCAAGAGTTAACTCTGCTAGGTCATCCTTGTTTAAGGTTTTGGTAGCTTTTGGCTTGTCTAGCATAGGGAACCCGGTAACACAGTGAATTATCTTCTTAGTGATCTTCAAAGGATGATCCAACCATATTTTTATGTTGTGAACATGACTAAGAACATATCTCATCCACTTTGTTTGGAATTCCCTTGACATATGCATGATATGTGTCAAACCCTTGGTTTCAAGGTGCTTATGCCCAAACTTTAGTTTTCCGTTTGTACATAACTTCTCATATGTTTGATTCATATAACTGGTTGCAAGCTCCTGTATGTTGCAGTGATAGAAGCTATGAATTTCATTGACTAGTAACACTCTCAGAGGGATTAGGGAATGAGCTCCCATCAGGTCTATCTCTTCTGCAACTTTTGAATGAAGCTTGAACACGGCAGGATCACAGATTGTATTCCTTACTAGCTTCTCTGAATCTTTCTTGACCTTGTTGCTGGAAGTGGGTTTCATATTGCTTGAATGAAATAATCAAACTCCACTTTCCATCATGAATTTGCACTGAATTGCTAAATCTTTGAATTGACTTGTAAATTGAAAGCATTGTAAACAATACTCTTCACAATCCTACATATATAAGAGTTTTTTAACCGTTAGATTATTTCATTAAATGCTCCATAAATAGTAGCTGGCATGACTTAGGTGTTTCTCCAAGATTCACTCAGAAGCTCGGGCGAAACTAAATTTCTAGTTATCAACATTTCCCGACTCAGCTCGGGTGAGCTAGTGTGACTTGGGTGTAACTAACATTCTAAATTGGGTTGAACTACAATACGTCCTCATGCATCAATATGTGGATATGGACTATATTGCTTACCTAGAATTGATGTAGGATGGATTTTTATTGCATAGTTCAAGTCATCTCCTTACTTTCCTATTCTGTAATGATGGATCCACCCATCTCACTGTTATTTGAGGATTTCCTTACCCATTTCTTGCTCATCTGAGTTTTGATTTTTGAGACTTTAGTTTTACCATTTCTTTGATCTAAATTATCTGAGAATTTCCTTACCCATTGCTTGCTCATCTAAGTTTTGATTTTTGAGACTTTGGTTTTACCATTCTCAAAACTAGTATCAACCTTTGGTTTTACACACATAGCATCTCTTAGTAGGATCTCTTTTTCTGAAGTGATTCTTCACACAATTTGCACCAATGTGTCCATATTCACCACAATGACAACATTTGTACCAAGTGTTGTAATCCCAACCAAAAATTTCCTTGGCAAATTTTTCATCAGGATTCCAATTCTTAGTTTTACACTCAAAAGATTTATGACCTTGTTTGTTGCATTTTCCTTCAAACTTAGGTTTCTCTTTGCATTCACTTTCTCTATGTCTAGGTTTTTTGTAGCTGTAGCATTTACCATTAAATTTTGAATTTCCATTACTCTAAAATTTATTTGATGTATGCCCTGTCTTACCATAGTGATTGCATTTAGGTCTGTTGTTGCTTTGAGCTCTTTATTGTGAGGATTCACCTTGTTCAGTATATCCTAATCTAGTTTGTCCATGATTTCTAAATTCTTGTTGCCTGATCCATGCTAGTTTGTGAATTCACCATACTTTCATTTGTTTTATTTTTAGTATTGAGATCAATCTACAGTCTTTCATTTTTCGTCCTTAGATTGACAACTTCTTGTGTTGCATCATTGAGTTGACTTACCAAATCAGCTTGCTGAAGTGATAAGTGTTGGATTTCATTTTCTTTTTATTCTAATCTTGTACTCAACATTCTTTTATCTTCTTGTGCTATATTTCTGTCATCTTCTACTATGTTCTTTAGTTCCATGACTTCACACATTCTTATTGAGTGAACTTCCTGTTCTCTTTTCAACGTTCTAAATTTTTCATGTAAATTGAGATTATTTGCAAGAAAGTCTTCAATGGCTACATCATCTTCTTCTGAGCTTCTATCTTTGCAAAATTCTTCAATTCTTTCTTCTATATAGTTCTTGTCATTCATCTACACTGCTAATTCTTTTCTTCTCTTTAGGGAAAGAGAGAGTTTCCCCTTAAGTTTTATGATATGATCCATGACCACTTTAAGATCTATCTTTTCATTCTCAATGGCTTTCTCATGTCTGTATGTTTCCATGTCCTCTGATCTTTTATCAATATTCTAAACTTCTGGTAAGAGAACCACTACTCTGATACTAATTGTTGGAATTATGTGATGTGCCCAATGACTAAGAGGGGGGGGGGGAGTTTGGGTGAATCAGGAACCAATAAAACTTAATCCTTTTAATCCATAATTATATTAGCTTATTTGTTTGCATGCATATAACTTGAAAGTAAAGAATCAGATACAACACATAACACAATATTTGGTTACCTAGAAACCTTCCAAAAGAAAGTAAAACTAGGGTGGAGATGTACCCACAAGATTTAGTACTGCAGTATAAATTTATCCTGTTAAAGCTTACAATGACCACTTCTAGTGGTCTGCCCTATTAGGAGCATAGAAACAACTGTTAGGTCCACCTTTTTAAGGGATTTTGTACAATACATAAGTAATGCAACTTTGTTAAGAGATTTAAAGAAATAATTGTTAGGTCCACCTTGTTAAAGGATTTTGTTGATCCACCTATGAGAATGAACTAGTTAATGATCTGTTCTGTGCAACTGTGATTGATGAATAAGATCCTTTGAAATATACCTGATCACCTGAATGTGATAGATAAGTCTCTTCTATTCTGAACACTTCTGTACTTAACTCAAACTGTCATTCACATAATCATATCCATCTTCTGATTATACTCATACACTCTTCTACTTCATTCTCTATTTTGGATAAAAAAACTATCTTACATATATATCTTTATCCAACAAATAAGTTTGTAAGTTGGCTTGCAATAAACAAATATATATTTAACAATATATGCAAAGTCGGCTTCAAACTGTCACTTGGGTCCAAAAGACTACTCGGGTGATAAACTATCACTTGGGTGATGTTGAACACTCGGGTGACACTGTATACTCGGGTAACTTTGTATACTCGGGTAACACTGAATGACTAAGTGTTTTGACACTAATTGACAATATGTCTTGCCATAAGGTCTACATTACTCACATGAACACATACAAGCATAGATTACAAAACTCAAGGGTTCCATGACGTAGAATTACGTAAGACCAAAACTCAATGAGATATCCATAACAAATTATTCTCATTAATAAAATAGATTACATAACTAAATCAATAAACTAAATACAATATTATAATTGATACCCTCATGTATTCACTAAACCTACATCCTCTGCACATGTCGTAGGGTATGTGGTAATCACTTAATTACAATAATATTACAGTTATCCACAATCAAGTATCACATGCGATACGATAAATAGATGCACAATATAGAAATGATAAGATCAAAACCTCCATCAAAGTAAGATAAGTACAATAGAACCAAGTTACTTCCCGTACTGGCATAGGAAAGTGGAATCTCAAAATGGTAAAGAAGCACTACCACTCGTCCATGTGGAACTATAACAGTCCACCCCACCGTGTTGAGGAGATAACAAGCAGACCCCACTCTGATATCAAACCAAAATAAAGGATAATCTAAGCAAGGGGATCCTGAAAGCTCACTAACTCAAGTGTACAAATCAACTATCAGGTATGACTTACTAAACCAGAGGCAACTAACACATGTATGAAACTGAGATTGTGTATAGGAAGGTGTCATCATATACGTCTAACCCTTAAGTCTTAGCCTGCAGGCAATCTCTTAGGACCCTCAACACTTAAGTGACCATATACGATATCAATGACCTCTTATACAGATGAAGCCATTAACTATTCCAAACTCACACCTCGCAAGGCGGCGAGTATCTTCTCAACACTCCAACTTATCCTATACAAGCGCTCAAGTATGTGGGAGGCACTTTATCTTATTAATTCATTTTATGCCCCTTAATATGTTAATGTTATCAATGGATTAAGAAACTTGCAATAACCGATCCTGGCAGCCACTTGTGGGCCCCAATACATTATTACAAGCCACCTCCTACTACACATCTAGATAACCTACCCTAGGTTCACTGATCACGCATACTAATCCAGAAGTGGTACAAAACATAAAAACCCCAAAATCTAGTTCCTCTCAACACTAGGAATGATCAAATATAAAGCACAACTCAGAGTACACATAAACATCAACTGAACCAAGTTAAGTGTTGATATAAAGGATCAAATCAAAATCATAATCAGGACGGGACACATAAAACACATCTCAAAGCCTCTGGACTTTTCTAGGGAAAATCTAAATCCCAACCCATAAAAATAATGCAAACAAGTATATGATCAAATAGATAACACTCATGCAAAACATAAAGTTAAAAAAAACATCCTGACACGAACTTGAAACATAAATAATTCCAAAAATTAACTTAACAATAATATCCAGAATCTATTCTCTAAATTATATCCATAAATGAAATTAAATAAGAACTATGCAACAATTATTGATACTCAGATGAATAATCCCTATTTCTAAATACATTAAAATTTCACTAAAGATTTATCCTTTAAATTTTACTAATACTAATAATTAATTTAATCAGTAACGCCCATTAAAACAAAATACACCTTAATACTTTAGGTTAAGAATAATGCCACACAATTAAACTAACCATTATAGAATTTATACAAATTAATAATATATATAATTTGGAAAATAATTAAGTAGATACAATTCTGAAAAATAATTAAATTAATAAGTCTGATTAAAATGATTACAAAACTAATTAATAATTTCTAGAATTAATAAAACATAAAAGACTAACTTAATAGATAAATCTAAATCTTAATTTATAAAAAAAAACATATATTAAATGATCTAAATAAAACTAATAAAAAAAAAGAAATAGCTTTATTGAAAAAAAAACTTTTTCACTTGAAAACCCTTTTTAAAAATTTATATATCAAAAAAAACTTTCTTTTTAAAATAAAACTTAGTATATAAATAAATTAACTAACTAAAACTAAATTTAAATAAAATACCTTTTTTTTACAAAAATATAGAAATAACAATAAATAATAAAATAAATTACATTTTAAAATAAACAATTTTAAAACTATAAAAAAAACTTTATTTATTTTCTTTAAAAAGTTTCTTTATTTTTTTTTGTTTTATTCAATTTTTTTTTTTTTTATATATAAATATTTTTTCCTTCGTTTAATTTTCTAATTTCTGTATTATTATTTTTTTAAAAATCAGCTAGTATCAAAAGAACTTTTAATTTAATTTCATGAAATTTTAAGGAAATAATAGGAGTTTTTATTAAGCAAAATCTATAGCAAGACTATGTATTTTTCTTTATTTTTTTTCTAAGGTTCAGACGAAGGTCAATTTCCTTTAATAAATGAGATTTTTATAATTTAACCAACATAACCATTTCAATACAAGACTATCAATTTTTAACCAAACCTATGCAATTGATTATCAGCTTTCTAGGGTTTAATGAAAACCTAGTTTATTTTTCTTTTCCAAATGAATCAAAAAAATTATAGAGAACCTATTGTACACACAGTAACCATAATTGAGCTAATCAACAAGCATTGATATTCTGACATGAAAACATAATTTTTCAAGAACATGAATAAAACAAGTGGGTATTCAAACCCTACCTCAACCACTGAAAAATATGTACCAAATATTCTGAAGCTGAAAGTCTCGATCCTTTTCCAATTCGATTTGTGCAGCTGAATCCAAAAGCAAAACCACCTACAACAATCTCTCAACCGCTAAAAATATGCACCGAAGGTTCTGAAGCCGAAAGTCTCAATCCTTTTCCAATTTGATCTTTGCAACTAAATCCGAAAGAAAAACCACCTACAATGATCTCTTTCCCAAACCAATCCAAAACTTTAAGAAAAAAATTTCCAACAAAATGACCGCAAAATTCGAGAGTTCTCAAACTTGTATCCAAAACCTGTGTATAACTTCTAAAATGACAAAAAAATAACTTCATAAAGACTTAAACCCTAATTTTCAATCAAACAAAGAAACACACACACTTTTCATCTTTTTTTCAAATTTTTGAGAGAAAAACATTCCTAAATAAAAATAAAATCCTATTTAATTGAAATTTCATAAATTGATTTCAGAAAAAGGAAAAAAAACAACTTTCCTATAAACATGATTATTCATTTCTTTTAAATGCAAAATTACATTAAATATATTCACAAAATCAAAAGAGTTTTTATCCATTTAAAATTGAATTAAAAATTCAATTTATATTTAATAATTCAAAATTGAATTAAATACTCAATTTAAATTTAATATTCAAAAATTGCATTTTAACTAATTTTATAATTAAACATAGGTATTTAATTAATTATATTAATTAAATACCCTATATTTAATATTCAATTAATTCAATAACATGAACCTGAAGATAATAAATTTGTCAACTAATTAAATTCTAATAAACTAATAATGACACTTAAACAAAAGACACTGAAAAAAAACACAAACATAACAACTAGGAGATAACCATGAATTCACATCCCTTAGATGGATTTGGGTAGGGTAGTCAACTGATTCTTGACCAATCATAGGACAAAGTAGGTTTAGGTTAGGGTTTTGGGTCTAACTGCTAACTCCCCTCTTTACCATTTGAGTTATATTATGGGCACACTCATTCTTGCCAATTCAGGGAAGATGATGCCATGTACCTGCAAACCTATCACAACAAGCACACACATGTACATCCAATGCATAACATAGAAAACAATGACAGGGATCGGTCAAACGTGTGGATCTCACAAATGCAAGTAACTACGTCTCTGTCCACTGCCACACCAAACATGCCATACATACATAAACATGTAACCTAATCATACACATGCAAGTATGGGGTAAGTAATCATACACATCTAATACAATGTAGAAGCAATAATCATCATGAAACATCATCTTTTTCTAACACATGATATAGAATCATAAATCCATACATAATCCAACTAACTGAGAAGTAAATGCTCACAACAACATAGCCCAAAAGAATCTAGCATAACAACTAAAATAATAGCCTAAAAGAATACAGCGCTAGAAATTGAAACAAATACTCCACTTTCCATCCTCCATGGGCCATAAAGATCCACTGGAGGATGCTCACCGTGGAGCTATATTTACAAGACAAACTCCTTCACTGGTATAGAACAGTCCAATATGGATCCAATTCAAAATGAACACTCAAAAATGAATCAAATCCTATGATAAGTATGTGCAAAGAAACCAAACAACTGTGTTAAGCTATACAATACACAAAAACAAAGATTTAAATTCATTTACAATGCTTGTTAGCTGAAAATATGAAAACTATTTTAGTAAAGAGAAATGTTACTCTTCTATTTATTGGAGATGTAACTAGAAAAGGTCCAACCTTCGTACAAGGCCATAGAATTCCTTAAATAGGTCCCATTTACCTATGACAACTGCTCAACCGACCCATAACTACATTTGGGAAAAAAAAAACATTTGGACAAAGTTGTGAAACAAAATTTTCAAAGTTGCAAATGTTGCTCAAGCAACATTTTGCAACTTTGACAATTTTTTCATATTCAATTCTCTAACCCCATGAGTGGGTTCTAAAAAGTCATAAACCATGTCCTAAGACTTAAAACACCCTTAATATGACCTCCTATGCATTCTAGGTGTCATTTACATCAATTGTCTCATTTTGACCATCAGGACACTACAAAGGTCACTTGGACCAAAATTCACTTGACACAAAACAAAACTACATGAAAATACACCAAACCATTCCTAAACCATCCTAAACCACCTTATTAAACCCAAGACAATTTGAAGGCCTTTCACTCAAAAAATTGAGGGTCAAAGACCCTAGATTCTCCTGCACCATGCTCCCCTTGGACAAAGAAATCAAGTTACGCCTAGAGTCAATATTGCAAGATCTATTCCCAACTTCTTGAACTCTGATTCAGCAACCCATGTAGCCTTTGCCTTAGGAAGATGTTTCCACTTGATGAGATGTTCCATGTACTGACCATGTCTGGTCTTCTTTTTAATTATGGATTCTAGTACCCTCTCTGCTTGTGGATTGTTTATACTTGGTAAGGGCACATTTAGTGTAATATTTTCCACGTCACTAGTGAGCTCTCTCTCCTCTGGTAGTGGACCTTTGTATTCTACTATGTCCTAAACATTGAACACTGGTGAGATTTCCAATTCTGGAGGAAGATCAATTTTTTAAGCATTATCTCCATACTTTGCTAAGATTTTACATGGACCTATCATTTTCATCTGCAAGTTTCTAGGTAGGCCTTTCTTCAGTCTATCTTTATTCAAATGCACCATTACTAAATCCCCCACTGCAAAGTGCAACTCCTTTTTATTTGCATCCACTTTGGTTTTTAATCTCTGTGTCGCCTCTATGAGTGTTTTCTTGACTTGGTCATGTACTTCTTTCATTGATTGGGAAAAGTCTTCATCATGTCCACTCTTCCCCTCCATGCTTCCCAAGTCTCTAATCTCACAAACTCCTATAGGGTGAACACCGTAAACCACTCCAAAAGGACTCTTACCAGTTGTCCTATTTACACTGTCATAGGAAATCTTTTCCTGTGGTAGGACTTGATCCCACACTTGTCCATATTCCTTTGTTAAGAACCTCAGAAGGTTCCCTAAGACTCTATTTATGACCTATGTGTGGCCATATTTATGGGGGTGATAAGATAACCCAAATGATAGATTAGTCCCTAGCCTCTTCCACAATGTCTTCTAGAAATGCCCTATGAAATTGACGTCCCTCTCTAAGACTATACTAAGTGGCAACCCATGAATTCTTACAACCTCTCTAAAAAACAATTGAGCTATGTAGCTTGCATCATGTGTATTTTTTCTTTGAATAAAATGGCTCATCTTACTAAACCTATCAACAACTACAAAGCCACTATCCCTTCAAATGCTTGGCTTTGGTAGCCTAAAAATGAAGTCCATGCTGATACATTTCCATGACCTATTTGTAATGGGTAGTGGTTGATAAAAGCCGACATTGGAATTCATACCTTTAGCTATCTAACACACCATACATTTTTCAACATAATTTCTTACATCTCTCTACATCCTAGGCTAGTAGTATAATCTCTAAACTAATTCAAGGTTCTTATTGAGACCAAAATGGCCACTAAGACTACCATTGTTCTTTTCTTTTATAAGATTCTCTCTCATAGATCCATTGGGTACACACAACTTTCCTCCCCTAAACAGAAACCCATTTTTCAATGTGTAATCTACAAATTGACCATGAAAATGATTGTTGAAATCCATACATGCCTTATAGGCCTCTCAGAATTCTTCATCTTCTTTATAAATGTCCTTAAAACTTTCCACTCCAAAAGTCTACAACTGCACCTCTTGAAAAATGAGTAGCCTTCGGTCAATGCATCAACAACCTTGTTCATTTTCCCCTTTTTATTATTTATGGTAAAGATATAAGCTTGCAATAATTCTACCCACTTAAGATGTTTATTTCTTAACTTCTCTTAGGTATTGATGTAACTAAAAGCTTGGTTATCAGTGAATACTACAAACTCTTTGGGTAGGAGATAATGTCTCCATTTCCAAACGGATTGAACTAGTGCATAGAGTTCTAGGTCATAGGAGGAATACCTCTTCTTGGACTCATTTAAATTTTCACTATAAAAAGCTACTGGTCTACCCTCTTGGGTTAAAATAGCTCCCACTACTATGCTAATAACATCACTCTAGGGTAAATAATTTATCAAAACTTGTTAACACAAGAATGGGTTGGGTGGCTAATTTTGTTTCAACTTCTCAAACCCCTTATTGGCTTCTGTAGTCCACCTAAACTTAGTCTTCAACCCACCCTTTATAGCATCTAAAAATGGAGCACAAATGGAACCAAAATCCCTACTGAATTTCCTATAGAATTGGGAAAGTCCACAAAAACTCCTTACATCAGTACTAGATGTGGGAGTAGGCCAGTTGAGTATAGCCTCCACCTTGCTACAATCCATCTTTAATGTTCCCTGTGAGACCACAAATCCATGATATACCAATTCTTGTTTCAGAAACTCACAGTTCTTCAAATTGATATCTAACTGCTCCTTATGAAATTTCTTCAATACAATCTTCACATGCTCAAGGTGCTCTTCCTTAGTCTTGCTGAAGATGAGGATGTCATCAAGATAAACCACCACAAACACCCCTATTTAGTCCTTTAGCACTTCATTTATCAACCTCATGAATGTGTTAAGGGCATTGCTAAGCCCAAATGGAATGACAAGACATTCATACAAACCTTCTGTAGTCTTGAAGACTATTTTCCACTCATCTCCTTCCTTAATCTGGATTTGATGGTATCCACTTAAATTTAAATCCAACTTTGTGAAGTATTTAGCCCCACCAAGATAGTCCATTAGGTGCTCAATCCTATGGATTGGAAACTTGTATCTTATTGTAATCCTATTTACTGCCCTAGAATCTATTCTTAGCCTCCATTGACCTCCTTCTTCTGCCAATACCACTAGCACTACACAGGGACTTATGATCTTCTTTATAAGCCCTTGATCAAGTAACTCTTGCACTTGGCTAGCTATCTCCTGATTCTGCTCAGGGGTCATTTTGTAGGCTGCCTTATTTGGCAATGATGCACTTGGAATCAAGTCAATTTGGTGACTTATTGATCTATGCGGTGGTAAGATTGTTGGTTATCCATCACTAACAATGTCCTTAAACTTCTCCAAAATTTGTTGTATCTCCTTGGGTAAAGGTGTTGGTTCTTTTGTCTATTCTTCTTTTGGCTTCATCATGACAGCATAACACTCTTCATCTTCTCTCTTAAAATCTTGTAGGAATTATTTTCCCCCAACTACCAATACATTAGGACTAGCCTTCACTCCTTCTTCCTCCACCAAATACTAGATTTTGTATGTCAGACCATCCTTTTGAAAAGAATAGGAATTCTTCTCTCCATTATGCATGGATTTCCTATCAAACTACCATGGTCTTCCCAATAGAAGACGACAAGCATCCATATGAAGTATATCACAAAGTATCTTGTCATAGCATCCCCCAATTTCAAATTCAATCTAGGATTGTTCATTTACTAGGACATGTTATCCTTTGTTCAACCATGTCACCCTATAAGGATGGTCATGAGGTATCTTAGTCATTCAAAGTTTATTCAATGCTTCCTCATAGATTATGTTGTTAGTTGTCCCTGAGTCAAGATGGTCTTGCACACCTTACGAAGAATCTTGCACTTCACCTTAAAAATTGATATCCTCTACTTAGGTTCTTCTCCAACTGGTTCCTTAATCATGATTCTCCTTATCATTAGATTCTCCCCTCTCTGAATCAAGATTGATCTCATGAGACTTAACAATATTGGAATCTTCTTGCACATAGTTAATTATTCTCTCTGATTATGGAGATATTTCTTTGTCATGACACCTATATGCAGGGTGCCCAAATTGGTGGCAGTTGTAACATTTCATATTTTTAAAAGAGGAACCTCCCTTGCTAGAACCTCCACCAAATCTTCCTCTACCACCACTATTAGGACCTCTTCCTCATCCATAACTACCTCTTCTACTGGTTTCATTTCTCTGGTCTATCAGTTTTGTCTCCTCTTGGGGTCTTGAGTCATTACTCCTACCACCATAATTGCCTCTGTGACCTCTTGAGTCTCTACCTCTGCCTTTGCCTCTACTAGTGGCTTCATACTTCTTCTTTCTCTTCTCTTCAACTTTAAGAGCCAACTAGTAACACTTCTACATAGTAGTAGGTGTCAAGAGACTTATTTACTCTTGTATGCTCCATTTTAACCCATTTAAGCAGCATGACACTTTTATGCTCTCATCTTCTGTCACCTTGGATCTCAAGTAGAACTTATAAAACTCCTATGTATAGGCACTCACCTCTAAATCTCTTTTTCTTAGATTTTGCCTCTTCTTGTGGAGTTGTATCTCATAATCCTCAGGGATATAGGTGTCCCTAATCTTTGCAACCATACCTTTCCAAGTGGATATTTTATTCTTTCCTTCTTTTAGTCTTTTATCCTCCAAAAATTTCCACCATGTGAGGATAGTCCCTCTCAATCTAGTTTTGGCCACTTTCACCTTTTGAGCTTCTGTCACATTCTCACACTCAAAGTGATTCTCTAACCCTTTTATCCACTCCATCACCATCTTTGGCTCTATTTTTCCATTCAACAAGGGTAAACCTTCTATTGATTTTCCTCCCATAGATTTCAAAGCTCTGAGGAATGGCTCTTCTTGCAGAACAAGATCAGGCTATGGCACTTCATCCTTTGCTTCCACTGACTTTCCTTTTCCTTCTGTCTCTTTCACCTTTTCACTCACTACTTTTGTCTTATCTTGCACTTCATCAAGCTTAGTTTCCATTTTTTCTAGTTGTTCTCTTAGGAGTCTATTCTCCTCCTCTTGATCATCAACTTTCTTTGCCAAATCTGCGTTGGCATTGTTGATTCTCAGATTGTTTTGAGAATTTTGCAACATCCCACATTGATAAACACATGAAAAATGATAAAGGAGAACACTTAGCCAAATTTTGTCTTAGGAAAAACTCACTTAGAATATCTTAGGATTTGGCATTTTAGGCATGCAGAACGTGACTTTAACACTCCACATGATTTTATAATAGGGAATCAATTTCACATATGCTAATAATGTGCTCAAAATTTAGTAGATTAAACAAATGCTACTATCATTCAGCCATTTCTCCTTATATAATTAGTCGATAGGCTTTATATTATGGACTTCATTGTCCACAATTTCCCGCTAAACTTGTCTCACGTTTGAAAATCACCTTTGTCTCCTTTTAAACCATTTTTAAATCAACTTACAAATTTTACCAATCAAAATCAATTGTAATAATTTTGAATTACTTAAAAAATTAAAAAATATATGAATTTAAATATTATTACTAAGAAAAAGGATGTGCACAAAAAAATCTCATTTCTTCTTTTCATTCTTTCAATATTATCTTCTTTTATTAGGATATTCTACCTTTTTTAATGTTTCAAAAAAGAAAAAAAGAAAATATATTAAAAGGAATAAAATACTAATAAAATTACCAATCAAAAAACTCTTTTCAATGTTGACAGATAAGTGGAGAAGAGCCCCAAACTATGTCAAAACTGACTCTCTAGGGATCCACAACACCCCTACTCCCACACAATCTAGGGCTCTAGTAAAGAGTTCCCAAAACCCACATTCACAAGACTAGGTCTTCCACTAGTCTTCAACACCCAAAAGGGCCAAAATAGGACACAACTAGAACCAAGTAATCTAGGGATGAAACAAGGGTTATACCAACTTTATATCATCATATTAGATGAAATAAGGCACAAATCCACCATTGAGTTGTTGCTGAGATCAAATTTGGATACCAATCCCACCATAGGGCTACAAGGAGAAAATATGGATTCCTAAGGGAAACTTACTTGGAACTCCACCAAATAATGTTTTAACCACCCAAAAATTATCTAATCCACATAAAAATAACACCCTCCAAGCTATGGTTCTTGATCAATCCCCTAACTCTTGTTGTCCTCAGATCTCTCCTAGGCCTAATAGGGCTAATAGGCCACTTTTCCAAAGCAACTACTAGAATCGCAACTCAATTTCTCATCCCACCAATTGAGACACTTGTAGGATCACTCCAAACATCTAAATCCAAGGATTCAGACTTTCATTCCACCCCTAGCCTGAGTTGTGCCTAAAAACCTCAAAAATGGACAGTCACATATGGATGCCTGTCCCAAATATTCAATCATCTCTCTCTCCACTGACTGCCTCCTAATCTAGGACCTCAAAATTATCAAATTAAATCCTTCCCCCTTACTCTCCCCAAAGGCTCAGAATTTTCCCATGGTGGAGTCTCTGGGAAAGAGGATTTTGGTATCGAAACCCTAGTTAGGGCCTTTCACTGACTAGTGAACAATCAAAAATGGATATCTTTCGATCCCCTACACTTGAAGAATTAAAACCAAATGTAACAATCCACTAAGACACTACATCAACTTTTCCCCCACTTCAATGGTGCATTGGGATCTGTATAGAGCCGTACAACTCTGAAATTCAGTTAGAAATACATAAAACAGTTTGGATTTTATTGATTTCAATGCAAAAAATTTACAAATTGTTCACTCCAACTGTAGAGAGAGTTTTTTCCTCCATTAAATATCATTCCCAAGTGGTTCCAACCAAAAAAGGTGGTTGTGAATGTTGGAATTCAAAATTTGTAACTTTTTGCAAAAGTTGCAGTTAGCAACTTTGACAACTTTTTAACAACTTTTGCAAAAGTTGTCAAAAATAACTAAACTTATAAAGTTCAGTGTTTTAACTCCATAGGGGATCTTAGAAGGCCTAAAATGAAATTCCTACCCTTCCTTAGGTCCCCTATACTATTCTATTCTACTCTACCCAAATTTTCCAATTTGACTAAGGTGGACAACTAAGTTTATAACATCACTTAGTGTCCCCTTGTCTTACATTTTAGGAATTTATTGAGAACATTGGATCTAAGATCCAATCATAACCCTAACCCTAATTTTTTGGGTCCAGTGATGTGTGTACCATGGATGATCTTGAGGGTGCTCCTGCACCATACTCTTGGGGTGCATTGATCTCAAGTCCTCTTGAGATGAGGTCTTCTAAACTGGAGCCATGCTTCTGAATTTCTTGTTCATCCATCCATACAGATTCCTCCTCAAGAATATCTTTCCATTTGACAAAATATTTCTTGTAAACATTCTTTCTTGTCTATTTGATGATCTTGGTGTCCAAAATCTTCTCAAGCCTCTTTGGTGCATGAGAGGGTAGACTTGCAACATCTTCTTCAAGTTCTTCCACCTGTACTTTAGAACCTACATTTACATCACCTTTATATGGGGTTAGATCACAAATATTGAATATAGGAGAGATGCCAAGGTGTGAGGGTAATTCAATGTCATATGCATTCAACTCATGTTTCTTCAAGATTAGATAGGGTCCTACTTTCTTCATGAGTTGTTTGGTGTGTTTTCCTTTAGGTAATCTCTCCTTCTTGAGATATGCCTAGACCATGTCTCCCACTTGCAACTTAACATCTATTCTATGCTTGTCTTTGACTTGTTTATACTTGTCTCCACTCTTCTCAAGTGCCAATCTCACTGAATCATGAATTTCTTTCATACTATCTGCAAACTCTTCTCCATGAGCACTGACTGGAGTGGTTTGTGTTAACTCTTTGAGTTCCAAGATGCCTCTTGGACTTTTCCAATACATGATTTGAAAGGGAATCTTCCCTATACTTCTATTGACTGGGTCATTAAAATCAAATTCTACTTGGGGTAGGACTGCATCCCACTTGTCTCCATAATGTTTGGTCAAACACCTAAGTAGATTTCCAAGTGATTTGTTTACCACTTCTTTCTTCCCATCTGTTTGTGGATGGTAGGAAGAACTAAAGCTTAAATTTGTCCTTAACCTCTTTCACAAGGTTCTCCAAAAGTGACCAATAAAATTCACATCTCTAGCAGAGAGAATGGTTTGAGGTAAGCCATGAGTCCTCACTATTTCCTTGAAGAACAAACTTGCAATTTCTGATGCATCGTTAGTGCTTTTACAAGGGATAAAGTGGGCCATTTTACTAAACCTATCCACTACAACATAGATGCTATCATATCCCTTCTGTGTTGTAGGAAATCCCATCACAAAGTCCATGCTACAACTCTCCCAAGGTCTTGTAGGAATAGGTAGAGGTTGGTATAGTCCTGCATTTGTGGATGTACCCTTGGCCCTTTGAAAAATTGTGCATGTCTCTACAATCTTCCTTACTCTAGTTTGAAGTTTTGGCCAATAATAGAACCTTCTCACCTGTTCCAACATTTTGTCCAAACCAAAATGTCCTCCCATGTTGCCTACATGTTTTTCTCTAATGATTTTCTCCCTCATTGAACACTTTGGAATGCATAACTAGTGTCCCTTAAACAAGATTCTATTTTGTATCAAATAGTCTGCATACTCCACATGGTAAGCCTCTGAAAAGTTAGAACATGCCTTATAAATATCTCTAAAATCATTATCATCCTTATGCATGCCCTTCAATGAATCAATCCCTACACTTTGGAACTGGATTTGTTGCACAACATAAGATCTCCTGCTCAATGCATCTTCCACCTTATTGGAAACTCCCTTTTTATGTTTGATTGAGAATGTGTAGGCTTGAATTGATTCTACCCACTTCATGTGTTTATGTTAGTGATAACTGAGAGGGGGGGGGGGGGGGGGGGGGTGAATCAGTGGCCTCAAAAATTTATCCTTTAATCACTAACCACCAATCAAATGTATCTTAGATTATTTAGTCCCTACAAGATGCATGCCATGAAATACTTATAATTTTTGACTGCCTTTCGGTTTACCTTATATGTCCTTATTCTCCTTGATAACCGATAAGCAGTAAAACTTATTTACCAATACTCAGTAAATATGCAGAGTATACCAATCAATCCAGAAATGCATATGTGAAACATAAAACAATGAAGTAATAAACCATACACACATAACACATAGATTTTAACATGGAAATCATATTAAGGGAAAAACCACTGGGACCAGTACCCCAAATTTTCACTCTTCTAAAGTGAGCCCTATTAGGAGCCAACCCTATTAAAGGTTACAAACACACTGTTAAGTGTGACCTTGTTAGAGGATTTATATATATATATAGGTTGTCACTTAGTATCTGGCATCTATTTTTCTACCATCCTTGAATCAGCCTTCTTCTTAGACTATCAATAGGCTTTAGGAAAATCTTGCTACCATCCTTGAATCAGCATTCTTCTTAGGTTGTCAATGGGCTTTATGCAAATTCAATGCTACTTTCATGAATCAACCTTTTTTGGCAATCTGTTAGGATATACCTCAATTATAGAAGATGGTTAAGTCCTGCTCTGTTAAGAGACATAATGCTTCAATGGTTAAACTGAAACATAATGACCTGTTTCTAATGCAACTTGAATTACTGATTTTCAGATCTATTTAAGTACAATACCTCTCTGATCAATGTATCAATTCAATTCCTTTTGCTCCACACTTTATGCTCTGTGATGTTGTGCTTCACTGTTCGTCGGTGTCTATAGAATTCTTTAGGTCTCCCTCATCTTGATTGATCAGGACTGTATGAATTTTATCCTTCACTAGTTTCTCTTCAGCATCCTCTTTCTATTCACTCCCCTTCCATGTATCTGATGGCTTATGGAAATGAATTATGCTTGTCTCTTATATAGACATGATATTCCTTCATTCTTGATTCTTGATTCTTGATTCTTGGCTCTTGGCATGAAAAACAATCCAGCCAATCTGATTTACGGCTTTAACTCCTAATTTATCTCACAGTTATCTTCTTGCCAAGTGTACAAATCTTCTTTAAATAAATTACTTAACTCTGGGTGAATAAAACAAATAAAAAAACTAGTTAAGTCTATCCTTAAGCTCTGCCAGCTAGATATTTTGTTTTTTTCTTAACTCTCTATTTTGTCGGTCAACTCTGTAGTTCGTCGTCAGTGACAACTGCCAATTTTGTCAGTGTAACTCCAGTTAGCTTTGGGATCTCCCTCTGTCAGGCATCATTGGATTTTTCTTCGTCGAGAAACACTGTCTTCTACTCATCGGGAATCACTGTGACTCTTTCTTTTCCTTTACCGATGGTGTGCACTCCATCGGTGTTGTCTATTACTTAGTGAGTACTTGACTTTTATGCATTGTTGAAAGCATAATCTTTGTTCCATTGATTTTCTGAAGTCTTTGGAATTATGTTTATGACCATATAGATGATATTAAGTTGATATCAATGAAAATATAAGCTATTAATTGATTTAATTTCTTGCATCATCTTAAACTTAACATTATCAAACATTCAATCAGTTACATGTCATCAATCTCTCTCTTTGGCATTGATGGCAACATACTATATTATCACACTATACTATTTCTAATACAATATGAAATAAAATTGTTGAGATTAATCAAATTACAAAACACTTTGTTTTGATAACTGATGGAACTATTTGACTGTCGGTAAGCTCTGTGTTAGCTTAGATTTGATTCTTGCAGTTTTCTATGTTTCTTCTTCTAATGTGTTGTGTCCTCTGTTTGTGTGAATTTCTCTCTTTTGTCTATTCTTCTTCTTTGATGTCTTTATCTTTTGTTTGCAACTTTTATACAAATTCTCTCCCTATGGATATGATCTCTCCCTTTTTGGAGTAATCTGATAATGGATAATCTTTCTTCTTTTGAAGATTGTGATAATATGGAAACTTTCTCTCCCTTTGACAACAATGCCAAACAAATATTTTACAAATATCTGGCATTCATGTCAAACAATTATTTTCTACTATCCATAATATATTCCTTGAATTTCCCTTATCCATTGTCAATACAACAATATGCTCTGGTGCTCATTTCTCATATATAACTTTCTGTATATAGATGTAGCTTTGAAGTTCATCCTTTTTTCTTGCATCAACATGAGTGATATTCTAAAAATATATAGGTCGATGCAGCCATTAGTTTTTTTTTTTACTGACTGGTAGACAAGGGTTTGACCCCTCGTCTCTTTCTCAAGTACTCAAATGTATCCTTGGGAAGTGGCTTGGTGAAGATATCGGCCAATTGTTCTTTTGATTGCACATATTCAAGTATCACCTCTTTTTTCTTGAACTTGTTCTCTTAAATAATGATACATGATGGAAATGTGTTTAGTCTTTGCATGCATGGATTCTTGCAAATTTTTATTGCACTGGTGTTATCACAATAGATAATCACTGGTTCTGAGATCTTCATATGCATACCTTCCAACAACTATTTGATCCATGCAATATTTGAGCAGTTTGTAGCAGCAGCAACATATTCTGCTTCTGCAGTAGACCGAGAGATGCATCCTTGCTTCTTGCTAATCCATGTGACAAGTCTATCACCCATGAAGAATGCCCCTCCAGTTGTGCCCTTTCGGTAATCAAAATTTCTAGCCCAATCAGTGTTGGTAAACACCTTAAGTTCAAATTTGCCTTCTCTTCTATACCATAAGCCAAATTCCTTAGTATTCTTTAGATATCTTAGAATTCTTTTCACAGCAGTCATATGTGATTCCCTGGGGTTAGAATAAAATCTAGCAACAATTCCTACTGCATATGCAATATCTGGTCTAGTGTGTACAACATACATGAGTTTTCCTATCATCGATCTATACAAAGTCTGATTTACCTCTGTTGACTTGTCTTCCTTTGTTAATTTGCATTCAGTAGCCATCGGTGTTCCAACTAGTTGTTATACACTGAATTTGCGCCTCTGATCTCAAGCTCTCTTGGTCTTGATAATCCAGTATAACATGGGAATCATCTCAAGGTTGTGGGACCTTATGCTAACTGAGATGAGACCTCCAGGTTCTAGGCTGGTTCCTCTTGGATAATCACCTTAATTTGCTTCTTAAACAGGAAAGTAAAACTTTGAGGGAAAGGGATAGAAGGATTGCATGAAAGGGAAATGACTGAAAGAAAACTACCTACTAGGTGATACACCGAAATTAGGGCTTGGATCTCAGTATAGAGGAATGAAATCAATGGAAGAACCAGGTCAAATAAGTTACAACTCACTAGATAGGCTTGCATAAGTATTTCATAGG